>CM062496.1:51157878-51267878 GCA_031479575.1 Coregonus ussuriensis
CGCCACTCTGATATCCAATAGTTTTTCCCGGCTGTATGTAATGATACAAAACATTTTCTGAGCTAATAATGTAAAAAATACATAAAAACACAAATACCACAAAGTTTCCTAAGAACTAGTCGCGAGGCCGCCATCTTCGTCGGCGCCAGGTAGACAGAAAACATCTGTCCATTTAAATCAATTTTTTTTTATGCCAGATGTATTTTTTTCTTTAAATCCCATGTATCAATATTATTATTGAATAGGTGTGTTTAGTTTAATCTGAAAGTATCTCAAATTGATTGTGAAGCTCAACAAAGTCATTTGTAGATGATTTAAACATGATGTGTGAAAAATGCTAATGTCGGTAGGAGGATTTAGATGGGATTTTTGCCACAAATGCTAAAACTTTACCATTTGGAAACAACAGTGCCAGGGAAACTAAATCAAAGCATGGATTGCTGTCAAACCTTGTCCACAGACTTCCACAAAACAAAGGTACTGTTTTCAATGTTTTTCTCCATAATGCAGCCCCTTTGATTAAAAACCATTAACCTATATCTACCCAACAATGTCCTCGGTCACCTTGATCAAAAGGTGCTGTCCTGCTTGTCGTTTCATTCATAATTCATGTTGCGGGCAGAGAGAGAGAGAGAGAGGCCCAGAGAGAGATAGGCCCAGAGAGAGATAGGCCCAGAGAGAGATAGGCCCAGAGAGAGATAGGCCCAGAGAAGAGGCCAGAGAGAGGCCCAGAGAGAGATAGGCCCAGAGAGAGATAGGCCCAGAGAGAGATAGGCCCAGAGAGAGATAGGCCCAGAGAGAGATAGGCCCAGAGAGAGATAGGCCCAGAGCAGAGAGAGATAGGCCCAGAGAGAGAAGGCCCAGAGAGTGGGGATGTGATGTGTCTGAGACTCCGTGTTTATGTTTGTCCACGCTCTGATAGGAGGAGAGAGAGAGAGAGAGAGAGAGAGAGAGAGAGAGAGAGAGAGAGAGAGAGAGAGAGAGAGAGAGAGAGAGAGAGAGAGAGAGAGAGAGAGAGAGAGAGAGAGAGAGAGAGAGAGAGAGAGAGAGAGAGAGAGAGAGAGAGAGAGAGAGAGAGAGAGAGAGAGAGAGAGAGAGAGAGAGAGAGAGAGAGAGGCTCCTGCCAGGGGCGGGGGGTAGAGCTCACGTGTTTATAAACCCCAGCTCTCGCGCTGTGGGTGGGAACACCAATCGGAGAGAGTGAGAGACAGAGACAGAGAGAGACCGAGAGAGAGGAGACTGAGGAGGAGAAGCTGACAGGGGCTCGCGGAGGGAGGGGGAGCAGCTGGTGCCCCTGCGTGCATCTCCACCCCTCTATCTCAGCGTGCACATGGACGACCACCTCAGCCTCCTGCAATCCCCGCCGCCTTCCGTCACCAAGACCCACCAGGACAACCCCGACCTCCGAGACCGCGACACCCTAATAAACCACGGATACACAGAGACAGACATCGATGTGATGACGGTGGTGGCGTGCGGCGGAGACAACATGCTGGAGGAGTTGGTGGTGCTACCAGGTCACCACTCTCTGGACCGGTACGAACGGAACCAACCGGACCACGAGTGCTGTGAACGCGTTGTCATCAATATCTCCGGGCTGCGCTTCGAGACGCAGCTGAAGACCCTCTCCCAGTTCCCTGAGACCCTGCTGGGGGACCCCAAGAAGAGAATGAGGTAACTAGAGTACTTTAGTAATAATGGTTGTACTGTGTCTGTATGTTAACTCCTGGAAGATAATGAGGTAACTTTAGTACTTTACTTATATAGATTATTATACACTTGTAGTGGACAGTGATATTTGACATGTGTGTATACAGTATTCATGATATTATAAATACCTCACATGTGACTCGTAATAAGATGAAGCAATTAGCCTATTAAAAATGTTTAGCTGACTCATAAGATAATTAAAATATACAAGCAAGCATTAGGCAATGAGTTGATGTTGACTAGCAATAATTAGTCTGGGAATTGTCTATATCAAAGGCAGATATTTAATTAACATTGTTCAATGAATGGATTCACATACAATGCATGAAGCTTAAGTTACAAAGCATTAACAAGCATTACAAAGCATCCTTCTAGGCATATAGATCCTGAGGTTAACTCAGAAGACAAAGCATGAACAAAGAGATGCTTACCAGGCCAGAGGCCTTGAAGCCTGAGAATTAATCAAGCAACGTTCCTCCGTGGACTGGATACAGGATAAGAGAGATAACAAAGGCATTTAATTCAATTTATAAAACATCTGAAGGTGTAACCTTTCAACCCAAAACCAACCACCGTTGACCAATCAAACGATACCAAGTTTACAGTAACCTAAACACTCCGAGGTCCAGTCTCCAATGGCGTCACAGCATTTAAAGGCTTGTGTGGGGGACGACACCAATGTAAATAAGACAGAATTCCTGAGAGGACCATAAAACCTTTTTGCATATAGTAATTCAGAGTTCACCCTGTACAGATACAAGTAACACAGAGATAATACAACCATATACAGTATATATATACAGTGGGGAGAACAAGTATTTGATACACTGCAGATTTAGCAGGTTTTCCTACTTACAAAGCATGTAGAGGTCTGTAATTTTTATCATAGGTACACTTCAACTGTGAGAGACGGAATCTAAAACAAAAATCCAGAAAATCACATTGTATGATTTTTAAGTAATTAATTTGCATTTTATTGCATGACATAAGTATTTGATCACCTACCAACCAGTAAGAATTCCGGCTCGGCTCTCACAGACCTGTTAGTTTTTCTTTAAGAAGCCCTCCTGTTCTCCACTCATTACCTGTATTAACTGCACCTGTTTGAACTCGTTACCTGTATAAAAGACACCTGTCCACACACTCAATCAAACAGACTCCAACCTCTCCACAATGGCCAATACCAGAGAGCTGTGTAAGGACATCAGGGATAAAATTGTAGACCTGCACAAGGCTGGGATGGGCTACAGGACAATAGGCAAGCAGCTTGGTGAGAAGGCAACAACTGTTGGCGCAATTATTAGAAAATGGAAGACGTTCAAGATGACGGTCAATCACCCTCGGTCTGGGGCTCCATGCAAGATCTCACCTCGTGGGGCATCAATGATCATGAGGAAGGTGAGGGATCAGCCCAGAACTACACGGCAGGACCTGGTCAATGACCTGAAGAGAGCTGGGACCACAGTCTCAAAGAAAACCATTAGTAACACACTACGCCGTCATGGATTAAAAAAATCCTGCAGCGCACGCAAGGTCCCCCTGCTCAAGCCAGCGCATGTCCAGGCCCGTCTGAAGTTTGACAATGACCCGAAACACACAGCCAGGGCAACTAAGGAGTGGCTCCGTAAGAAGCATCTCAAGGTCCTGGAGTGGCCTAGCCAGTCTCCAGACCTGAACCCAATAGAAAATCTTTGGAGGGAGCTGAAAGTCCGTATTGCCCAGCGACAGCCCCGAAACCTGAAGGATCTGGAGAAGGTCTGTATGGAGGAGTGGGCCAAAATCCCTGCTGCAGTGTGTGCAAACCTGGTCAAGACCTACAGGAAACGTATGATCTCTGTAATTGCAAACAAAGGTTTCTGTACCAAATTTTAAGTACTGCTTTTCTGATGTATCAAATACGTATGTCATGCAATAAAATGCAAATTAATTACTTAAAAATCATACAATGTGATTTTCTGGATTTTTATAGATTTTTGGAGTTTGCTTTAGATTCCGTCTCTCACAGTTGAGTTGAAGTGTACCTATGATACAAATTACAGACCTCTACATGCTTTGTAAGTAGGAAAACCTGCAAAATCGGCAGTGTATCAAATACTTGTTCTCCCCACTGTAGATAGCATCAGAGTTATCCTCAGTGAACAAGTTTCAGATAGATAAGATACATGTATACACAGGAGGTTGCTGGCACCTTAACTGGGGAGGACGGGCTTGTGGTAATGGCTGGAGTGGAATCAGTGGAATGGTATCAAATACATCAAACACATGGTCTCCAGGTGGTTGATGCCATTCCATTTGCTCCGTTCCAGACATTATTATGAGCCGTCCTCCCCTCACCAGCCTCCTGTGATACTATAGTATTATTCTATCACATTCAATATTCAGTGCTCTGTATACTGTAACAGAGAGAAACATTTTGGCCCCTCAGAGGGGGAAGGGCTGACTAGTCCTTTGGCATTGTCCTTTGTACCTGGACCATTTGCAACTCCAGGTGTAAGAGAGGAGAGCACTTCAATTAGGGTCGAGCCTACACACTCTTAGAGAAGAAGGTGTTATCTAGAACCTAAAAGGGTCATTTGGCTGTCCCGATAGGAGAACCGTTTGAAGAACCCTTAAAGGTCCTGTCTGAGTTCTAAGAACCCTTCTGGGTTTCATTCCACATAGGGTTTTTACATGGAACCCAAAAGGGTTCTACTTGGAACAAAAAATAGTTCTTCCTGGAACCAAAAAGTGTTTTCTTTTGGGGACAGCCACCCCAAAACCTTTTTGGAACACTTTTTTCTAAGAGTGTATAAAGGTCCTGTCTGAGTCTAAGTTAACCCTAACCCTAACCCCAAGAAGAGGATGTTAACCCTAACCTTCACCCCAATAAGATGATGTTAACCCTAACCTTCACCCCAAGAAGAGGATGTTAACCCTGACCTTCACCCCAAGAAGAGGAGAGGATGTTAACCCTAACCTTCACCCCAAGAAGAGGATGTTAACCCTAACTTTCACCCCAAGAAGATGATGTTAACCCTAACCTTCACCCAAGAAGAGGGTGTTAACCCTAACCTTCACCCCAAGAAGAGGATGTTAACCCTAACTTTCACCCCAAGAAGATGATGTTAACCCTAACCTTCACCCAAGAAGAGGGTGTTAACCCTAACCTTCACCCCAAGAAGAGGATGTTAACCCTAACTTTCACCCCAAGAAGATGATGTTAACCCTAACCTTCACCCCAAGAAGAGGGTGTTAACCCTAACCTTCACCCCAAAAAGAGGATGTTAACCCTAACCTTCACCCCAAGAAGAGGATGTTAACCCCAACCTTCACCCCAAGAAGAGGATGTTAACCCTAACCTTCACCCCAAGAAGATGATGTTAACCCTAACCTTCACCCAAGAAGAGGGTGTTAACCCTAACCTTCACCCCAAGAAGAGGACGTTAACCCTAACTTTCACCCCAAGAAGATGATGTTAACCCTAACCTTCACCCAAGAAGAGGGTGTTAACCCTAACCTTCACCCCAAGAAGAGGATGTTAACCCTAACTTTCACCCCAAGAAGATGATGTTAACCCTAACCTTCACCCAAGAAGAGGGTGTTAACCCTAACCTTCACCCCAAGAAGAGGATGTTAACCCTAAACTTCACCCCAAGAAGAGGATGTTAACCCTAACCTTCACCCCAAGAAGAGGATGTTAACCCTAACCTTCACCCCAAGAAGAGGATGTTAACCCAAAATTTAACCCCAAGAAGAGGATGTTAACCCTAACCTTCACCCCAAGAAGAGGATGTTAACCCTAACTTTCACCCCAAGAAGATGATGTTAACCCTAAACTTCACCCAAGAAGAGGGTGTTAACCCTATCCTTCACCCCAAGAAGAGGATGTTAACCCTAACTTTCACCCCAAGAAGATGATGTTAACCCTAACCTTCACCCAAGAAGAGGGTGTTAACCCTAACCTTCACCCCAAGAAGAGGATGTTAACCCTAAACTTCACCCCAAGAAGAGGATGTTAACCCTAACCTTCACCCCAAGAAGAGGATGTTAACCCTAACCTTCACCCCAAGAAGAGGATGTTAACCCAAAATTTAACCCCAAGAAGAGGATGTTAACCCTAACCTTCACCCCAAGAAGAGGATGTTAACCCTGACCTTCACCCCAAGAAGAGGATGTTAACCCTAACCTTCACCCCAAGAAGAGGATGTTAACCCTAACCTTCACCCCAAGAAGAGGATGTTAACCCTAACCTTCACCCCAAGAAGAGGATGTTAACCCTAACCTTCACCCCAAGAAGAGGATGTTAACCCTAACCTTTACCCCAAGAAGAGGATGTTAACCCTAACCTTCACCCCAAGAAGAGGAAGGATGTTAACCCTAACCTTCACCACAAGAAGAGGATGTTAACCCAACCTTCACCCCAAGAAGAGGATGTTAACCCTAACCTTCACCCCAAGAAGAGGATGTTAACCCAGACCTTCACCCCAAGAATAGGATGTTAACCCTAACCTTCACCCCAAGAAGAGGATGTTAACCCTAACCTTCACCCCAAGAAGATGATGTTAACCCTAACCTTCACCCCAAGAAGAGGATGTTAACCCTGACCTTCACCCCAAGAAGAGGATGTTAACCCTAACCTTCACCCCAAGAAGAGGATGTTAACCCTAACCTTCACCCCAAGAAGAGGATGTTAACCCTAACTTTCACCCCAAGAAGAGGATGTTAACCCTAACCTTCACCCCAAGAAGAGGATGTTAACCCTAACCTTCACCCCAAGAAGAGGATGTTAACCCTAACCTTCACCCCAAGAAGAGGATGTTAACCCTAACCTTCACCCCAAGAAGAAGATGTTAACCCTAACCTTCACCCCAAGAAGAGGATGTTAACCCTAACCTTCACCCCAAGAAGAGGATGTTAACCCTGACCTTCACCCCAAGAAGAGGATGTTAACACTAACCTTCACCCCAAGAAGAGGATGTTAACCCTAACCTTCACCCCAAGAAGAGGATGTTAACCCTAACCTTCACCCCAAGAAGAGGATGTTAACCCTAACCTTCACCCCAAGAAGAGGATGTTAACCCTGACCTTCACCCCAAGAAGAGGATGTTAACCCTAACCATTACCCCAAGAAGAGGATGTTAACCCTGACCTTCACCCCAAGAAGAGGATGTTAACCCTAATCTTCACCCCAAGAAGAGGATGTTAACCCTGACCTTCACCCCAAGAAGAGGATGTTAACCCTAACCTTCACCCCAAGAAGAGGATGTTAACCCTGACCTTCACCCCAAGAAGAGGATGTTAACCCTAACCTTCACCCCAAGAAGAGGATGTTAACCCTGACCTTCACCCCAAGAAGAGGATGTTAACCCTGACCTTCACCCCAAGAAGAGGATGTTAACCCTGACCTTCACCCCAAGAAGAGGATGTTAACACTAACCTTCACCCCAAGAAGAGGATGTTAACCCTAACCTTCACCCCAAGAAGAGGATGTTAACCCTAACCTTCACCCCAAGAAGAGGATGTTAACCCTGACCTTCACCCCAAGAAGAGGATGTTAACCCTAACCTTCACCCCAAGAAGAGGATGTTAACCCTGACCTTCACCCCAAGAAGAGGATGTTAACCCTAACTCTTCACCCCAAGAAGAGGATGTTAACCCTAACCTTCACCCCAAGAAGAGGATGTTAACCCTAACCTTCACCCCAAGAAGAGAACGAGGTAACTTCTAGTGTTTACTGTTGACTGTTTATTGTATTATTCTCTATGTTAACCCTAACTCTAGCTTATTTTAGTTTTGAGGACATGCTCAAGAATTTGACAAATGTTAAATCCATATCATTCTTTCAGACACTATAATTTTTGTATTCCCTCTACATAAAGGAGCGGCAAACCGCAAGCTAAAAGCACTTGCAGTTTGTCGTTCCAACTGTCATTTTTTTATTTGGGAACCACAAATGAGTGTGTAAACAGTGTTGTCAAACTGACAACTGGAGAAACAAAGAAGTGAGAAGCTGTTCAGATTTACATTTACATTTACGTCATTTAGCAGACCCTCTTATCCAGAGCGACTTACAAATTGGTGCATTCACCTTATAGCCAGTGGGACAACCACTTTTTTTTAGGTGGGGGGGGGGGGGGGGGGGGGTAGAAGGATTACTTTATCCTATCCCAGATGGACTCATACGGTAGCAGGGAGATTTCAGATGGACTCATACGGTAGCAGGGAGATTTCAGATGGACTCATACGGTAGCAGGGAGATTTCAGATGGACTCATACGGTAGCAGGGAGATTTCAGATGGACTCATACGGTAGCGTAGCTGGGAGATTTCAGATGGACTCATACGGTAGCAGGGAGATTTCAGATGGACTCATACGGTAGCAGGGAGATTTCAGATGGACTCATACGGTAGCAGGGAGATTTCAGATGGACTCATACGGTAGCAGGGAGATTTCAGATGGACTCATACGGTAGCAGGGAGATTTCAGATGGACTCATACGGTAGCAGGGAGATTTCAGATGGACTCATACATGCGTTTCTTTTCAGTCCATTCATCGTCACTTCCTGTTGAACGCGGAACAAGGGAGCGCTCGGATTGTTGTTTCGGAAAGTTTGTTGTTTTGAAAGTGTATTGGAAAGTTTCTTAGTAGCTAGCTAACTTTTGAGTTTGGATCCCGCGGCACAGTTGGCATCAGTTGCTGGGACTGCTACTCTCTGTCCAGTGATCCTGCCGACCAAGGCCAGGTCTGAGGAGCTATTTGGCCTATCAAGCTAGCGGGGTTTTCTTGAGGGCTTGAACGCAGCCCGCGACGCGGTTAGCCATTGTGGCTGAGACCGCAGATTGTCCCGGTTTGTGGCTGTCTAGATCTCTGCTGTTTGTTGTTGTTGTTGTTTTCAGTCTTCCCTGTGACCTGTCCCGTCTGGAACTGAGAGACCTGTCCTGTCTGGAACTGAGAGACCTGTCCTGTCTGGAACTGAGAGACCTGCTCTGTCTGGAACTGAGAGACCTGTCCTGTCTGGAACGGAGAGACCTGTCCTGTCTGGAACTGAGAGACCTGTCCTGTCTGGAACTGAGAGACCTGTCCTGTCTGGAACTGAGAGACCTGTCCTGTCTGGAACTGAGAGACCTGTCCTGTCTGGAACTGAGAGACCTGTCCTGTCTGGAACTAAGAGACCTGTCCTGTCTGGACCTGAGAGACCTGTCCTGTCTGGAACTGAGAGACCTGTCCTGTCTGGACCTGAGAGACCTGTCCTGTCTGGACCTGAGAGACCTGTCCTGTCTGGAACTGAGAGACCTGTCCTGTCTGGAACTGAGAGACCTGTCCTGTCTGGAACTGAGAGACCTGTCCTGTCTGGAACTGAGAGACCTGTCCTGTCTGGAACTGAGAGGAGTAACAGCGTAACCTACGTTGCTACCATGACAAAGACCAAAGCCGGCGGGAGTACCGTTATCGAGGACAGTGGTGTCTCTCTATCACACGTGAAGGATCTTTTAAACAAACAAAAATAGTTCTAAAAGCAGTTGTTACAACAACAAGAAAATAGCTTCAAGTGCTTTGTCCAAATACTGGTGGACGACCTGACCAGAGAGGTCCAGGAACTGAAGAACAGTTTGCAGTTCTCACAGGGTCAGCTCGATGAGTTTAAACAGGAGAACGGCAAGATGACAGCAATCTGTAATTCATTGAGAGAGGACATCAGTTCTGTATGTGAATCCATGATAACAATGACGGATAAATCAGATTATCTCGAGGGACAACTAAAGCGTAACAACATGGTTCTGGACGGAATTGCAGAATCTCCACATGAGACCTGGACGGAGTCTGAGGACAAAGTGAGGGAAATGATCTCTGAGAAACTGAAGATGGACCACAGGAAGATTGAGGTGGAGCGCGCCCACAGGACTGGAAAAAATACCATTGGCCCAGGTGACAGGCCCAGGCCGATTGTCGTCAATTTCTTGAGGTTCAAGGACAAGGTAGCTGTTCTGGAAAGAGCCAAGAACTTGAGAGGAACGTATATCTTCCTCAACGAGGACTATCCTGAAGCTGTGCGCCAGAAGAGGAAAGAACTTATCCCAGACATGAAAGCTGCCAGAGCGTGTGGGGACATTGCTTACATCTGCTATGACAGGCTCATTGTCCACCCTCCCTCCCAGAAGCCTGAAAGGGATGAGAGCCAAGCCTATGGGTTCGTAGCTTCAACCCCGCAGCACACTAATTGATTAATGCTGAAATGTATATATTTTTACTCATGCTTTGTTTGCTCTTTTCAGTATTATGTCTATCGCTGATAAGCAATCCAGGAAAGGGCTGAAAATAGTCCATATTAATATATGTAGCCTTAGAAATAAGGTTCATGAAATCAATAACTAACATCAGATAACATTCATATATTAGCCATTTCTGAGACTCACTTAGATCATTCATTTGATGATACAGCAGTAGCAATACAAGGATATAACATCTATAGAAGGGACAGAAAGGCTTATGGGGGAGGTGTTGCTGTATATATTCAGGGCCATATCCCTGTAATGCTTAGAGAAGATCTTATGTCAAGTGTTATTGAAGTGTTGTGGTTGCAGGTTCACTTGGCACATCTAAAGCCTTTTCTTTTGGGGTGTTGTTATAGGCCACCAAGTTCGAACAGTCAGTATCTAAATAATATGTGTGAAATGCTTGATAGTGTATGTGATGTAAACAGAGAGATCTACTTTCTTGGGGACCTGAATATTGACTGGTTTTCATTAAGCGGTCTGCTCAAGATGAAGCTTCTCACTGTAACCAGTGCCTGTAATCTGGTTCAGGTTATTAATCAACCTACCAGGGTGTTTACAAACACTACAGGAACAAGATCATCCACATGTATTGATCACATTTTTACTGATACCGTAGAACTTTGTTCTACATTTTTACATTTTACATTTTAGTCATTTAGCAGATGCTCTTATCCAGAGCGACTTACAGTTAGTGAGTGCATACATTATTTTTTTTATTTTTTTTCATACTGGCCCCCTGTGGGAATCGAACCCACAACCCTGGCGTTTCAAACGCCATGCTCTACCAACTGAGCTACATCCCTCTAAAGCTGTATCCGTAACATTGGATGCAGTGATCACAATATAGTGGCTATATGCAGGAAAGACAAAGTTCCAACAGCCGGACCTAAAATAGTGTATAAGAGATCATCCAAAAGATTTAGCTGTGACTCATATGTGGATAATGAAAAAGCATTTGTTGGTTTGATCTGATTAATAAGGAGCATCCAGACGCTAAACTGGATGAATTTAAGAAATTGCTTTTTCCAATTATTGATAAACTTGCACCTGTTAGGAAACTGACTGTTAGAGCTGTTAAGGCTCCGTGGATTGATGAGGAACTGAAAAACTGTCTGGTTGAAAGAGACGGGGCAAAAGGAGTGGCTAATAAGTCTGGCTGCACATCTGACTGGCTGACTTACTGCAAATTGAGAAATTGTGACTAAACTCAACCAAAAGAAGAAGAAACGGTATTATGAAGCCAAGATCAATGATATAAAGAATGATGGAAAACAACTTAGGAGTACTTTAAATGAAATTATGGGTAGAAAGACAAATTAAACTCCATCTTTCATCAAATCAGATGGCTTATTCATCACAAAACCATTTGATGTTTCCAATTATTTTAATGATTACTTCATTGGCAAAGTGGGCAAACTTAGGCAGGAAATGTCAACAACGAACAGTGAGCCATCGTATTCATGCATAAAAAAACATATAATGAAAGAAAAGCATTGCAAGTTTGAATTTTGTAAAGTGAGTGTGGGAGAGGTGGAAAAATAATGACAATCCTCCTGGCATTGACAACTTAGATGGAAAGCTACTGAGGATGGTAGCTGACTCTATGGCCACTCCTATCTGTCATATCTTTAATCTGAGCCTAGAGGAAAGTCTTCATCCTCAGGCCTGGAGGGAAGCCAAAGTCACTCCACTACCCAAGAATGGTAAAGCAGCCTTTACTGGTTCTAACAGCAGACCTATCAGCTTGCTGCCAGCTCTTAGCAAACTGTTGGAAAAGATTGTGTTTGACCAAATACAGTGCTATTTCTCTGTAAACAAATTAACAACAGACTTTCAGCATGCTTATAGAGAAGGGAACTCAACATGTACTGCACTGACACAAATGACTGATGATTGGTTGAAAGAAATTGACAATAACAAGATTGTGGGAGCTGTACTGTTAGATTTCAGTGCAGCCTTTGATATGATTGACCGAAACCTGTTGTTGAAAAAATATATATGTTATGGCTTTTCAACCTCTGCCATATCGTGGATTCAGAGCTATTTATCTAATATAACTCAAAGGGTTTTCTTTAATGGAAGCTTCTCTAATGTCAAACATGGACAGTGTGGTGTACCGCAGGGCAGCTTTCTAGGCCCTCTACTCTTTTCTATTTTTACAAATGACCACTGGCATTAAACAAAGCATGTGTGTCCAAGTATGCTGATGATTCAACCATATACGCATCAGCAAGCACAGCTAATGAAGTCACTGAAACCCTTAACAAAGAGTTGCATTCTGTTTTGGAATGGGTAGCCAGTAGTAAACTGGTCCTGTACATCAATAAAACTAAGAACATTGTATTTGGTACAAATCATTCCCTAAGTTCTGGACCTAATGAATGGTGTGGCTGTTGAGGAGACTAAATTACTTGGTGTTACCTTAGATTGTAAACTGTCATGATCAAAACATATAGATTCAATGGTTGTAAAGATGGACACCACACTCCAAAAAGCAAGTCCTGCAGGCTCTAGTTTTGTCTTATCTTGATTATTGTCCTGCCATGTGGTCCAGTGCTACAAGGAAAGACCTAGTTAAGCTGCAGCTGGCCCATAACAGAGTGGCACGTCTTGTTCTTCATTGTAATCAGAGGGCTGATATAAATACTATGCATGCCAGGAGAGGAGAGACAGGAGAGACTGACTGCATCACTTCTTCTTTTTATAAGAAACATTAACGTGTTGAAAATCTCAAATGGTTTGCATAGTCAACTTACACACAGCTCTGACACACATTTACCCAACCAGACATGCCACCAGGGGTCTTTTCACAGTCCCCAAATCCAGAACAAATTCAAGAAAGCGTACAGTATTATATAGAGCCATTATTACATGGAACTCCGTTCCATCTCATATTTCTCAAATAAACAGCAAACCTGGTTTCAAAAAACAGATAAAGCAACACCTCACGGCACAACGCCTCTCCCCTATTTGACCTAGATAGTTTGTGTGTATGTATTGATATGTACGCTACGTGTGCCTTTTTAAAAAATGTATGTAGTTCTGTCCTTGAGCTGTTCTTGTCAATTAATGTTCTGTATTATGTCATGTTTCATGTTTTGTGTGGACCCCAGGAAGAGTAGCTGCTGCTTTTGCAACAGCTAATGGGGATCCTTATAAAATACCAAAAAACTTTTATATCGCATAAAATCAGATATCAGGAAATATATAAATAAATCAGCCAGGTCACCCGTGATACAAGTCAGTATTCAATGTCCATCCATGCCTGAGGATGTCGGGAGATGATGTGGAAACTGGCCACTAGGGGGGCAACAGTGAGCGCTGTTACCTTCAAGTAGGTTTCAGTTTTTGGTGTTGTGGATGGTGGATGGGCGTAAGCATCTGCCTCTGGTTGCAAGTTCGAATCCAGCCATATTGATATTGATATTTTTGTTTTAAGCCTATCCCAAACCTTAACCCTTACCTTAACCACTCAGAGTTAATGCCTAACCTTGAGATTTCAGAATTAATGCCTCAACTTAACCTTAAAACACTTTGTTTGGAACAACATTTTGAAAAATTTTGAAATTTGATGTTTGAGAAACATGGATGACCATCTAATTCTGACGTGAGACTGTGAGCGCTGAGATAAAGATATCCTCTGATATTGACCGTATTCGCCCAGTGATGAGGTACTTAACGCTGTTGACTGTTTATTGTATTGTTCTTGTTCTGTTAACTCAGAGAGGATGAGGTACAGAAGGACTTACTCTGTACTGGTTGCTGGTTATTGTCTTGTCTTAACACACGTCATGCCTACTGCTGACAATTAATCAATTAAGTATCAATATATCAATATATCTTCGTCTGTTTCTGTGTCTGTCTGTCTGTCTGTCTGTCTGTCTGTCTGTCTGTCTGTCTGTCTGTCTGTCTGTCTGTCTGTCTGTCTGTCTGTCTGTCTGTCTGTCTGTCTGTCAATCAATTAAGCATTACTACATAAATGTATGTATCGGTCTCTCTCTATCCCCCCCCTTTCCAGGTACTTTGACCCTCTGAGGAACGAATATTTCTTTGACAGGAACCGGCCCAGCTTCGACGCTATCCTCTATTACTACCAGTCAGGCGGGCGCATCAGGAGACCCGTCAACGTGCCCATAGACATCTTCTCTGAGGAGATCCGCTTCTACGAGCTGGGAGAAGAGGCCATGGAGAAGTTCAGAGAGGATGAGGGTTTTATTAAGGAAGAGGAGAGACCACTACCTGACAATGAGCTGCAGAGACAGGTGTGGTTGAGCACAGACGTCTTCTATCATTTTACTCCCTCGACAAAAGCCAAACACACGTCAGAGTTTAGAAATGTTTGTTCCATTGAACATGCAGTAATAATAACAGCATTTTAAATGATCTGGGTCGTCCTTTAGAACCTTCTAGCGTTTCCCCTTCTTCTTCAGTCTGCTAATCCTGTGTGGCTCGGTTGGTAGAGCATGGCACTTGCAACGTCAGGGTTGTGGGTTTGATTCCCACAGTCGACCAGTATGAACATTTATGCAGTTTGCTCCACATTAGTGTGTCTGATAAACGTAAATGTAATGTTGATGTTCCCTTGAGCAAGGAATTTAAAATAACGAACAGAATACAAATGTCTATTTTGGGTGAACTAATACAATATTATCTTATCTTAACCTTTTAAGGATCGGATCCTTTAAAAAAATAAAATTCGCCTAAAATGACATACCCAAATCTAACTGCCTGTAGCTCAGGACCTGAAGCAAGGATATGCATATTCTTGATACCACTTGAAAGGAAACACTTTGAAGTTTGTGGAAATGTGAAATTAATGTCAGAGAATATAACACATTAGATCTGGTAAAAGATAATACAAACAAACAAATATGTTTTGTTCCATCATATTTGAAATGAAAGAGAAAGGCCACAATATAATATTGCAGTTTAGGCGCAATTTAGACTTTGGCCACTAGATGGCAGCAGTGTGTGTGCAAAGTTTCAGATTGATCCAGTGAAGCATTGCATTACTGGACAATTTTGTATCAAGTCTACCCAAATGTGCCGAATTGGTCAATTGATACATTCTCAAGTACATAACTATAGAGAACATACAAAAATGATATGGTAATACACAATGTAAGTTTACACACTTCCAGGAATGTCATACATGATGAATCATTAGCTTATATACTAACTTTCACACATCTAGATGGCCGGGCGGGGTAGGTGCGGATCCAGAGACAGCAGGGATTCAAACTGTAGAACCCAGTTCCTACATTTGAATATAAAAATTGATTTGATCAAACAAAACTATGCTATATTTGATCTCTGGGACCCTTAGGATGACAAATCAGAGCAAGATTACTGAATGTAAGTACATTGTTCACCTTCAGAGGTGAATGTATCAAACCAGTTGTCGTGATACGTTTTTTGTTGTTGTGCACTCTCCTCAAACAATAGCATGGTATTTTTTCACTGTAATAGCTACTGTAAATTGGACAGTGTGGTTAGATTAACAAGAATTTCAGCTTTCTGCCCATATAAGACATGTCTATGTCCTGGAAAGTTTATTGTTAATCCAGTACCTCTCCTCTCATGTTAAGGTGTGGCTGCTGTTTGAGTACCCTGAGAGCAGTGGTCCGGCGCGGGGGATAGCCATCGTCTCTGTCCTCGTCATCCTCATCTCCATCGTTATCTTCTGCCTGGAGACGTTACCGGAGTTCAGGGACGACCACAAGGAGCCCGTCCCGGTGGCTCCCGTTATTAACGGCACCGAGCCGTACTTCTCCTCTCCGTTCTCTGACCCGTTCTTCGTGGTGGAGACGCTGTGCATCATCTGGTTCTCCTTCGAGCTGCTGGTCCGGTTCTTCGCCTGTCCCTCCAAGGCCACGTTCTCTAGGAACATCATGAACATCATAGATATCGTTGCTATCATACCCTACTTCATTACACTGGGCACGGAGCTGGCGGAGCAGCAGGGGAACGGGCAGCAAGCCATGTCCCTCGCCATCCTCAGGGTCATCAGGCTGGTCAGGGTCTTCAGGATCTTCAAGCTGTCCAGACACTCCAAGGTACCTAGCACCATCTCTATATAGCACAAACCTCCAAAGATGTGTTCAATGTTCACTATTGCCCTCTCTCTCCCTCTCGCTCTCCCTCTCTCTCTCTGTCTCTCCCTCTCTCTCCCTCTCGCTCTCCCTCTCGCTCTCCCTCTCGCTTTCGCTCTCCCTCTCGCTTTCGCTCTCCCTCTCGCTGTGTGTGTGTGTGTGTGTGTGTGTGTGTGTGTGTGTGTGTGTGTACTGTCAAGCTGAAGCTGCGTTGAACCAAACCAATTGCCTTAATACAGTAAACTAATTAGAGTGAACTCTCTCTGTCTATCTATGGTAGGTCTGAACTCTCTCTGTCTGTCTATGGTAGGTCTGAACTCTCTCTGTCTATCTATGGTAGGTCTGAACTCTCTCTGTCTATGGTAGGTCTGAACTCTCTCTGTCTATCTATGGTAGGTCTGAACTCTCTCTGTCTATGGTAGGTCTGAACTCTCTCTGTCTATCTATGGTAGGTCTGAACTCTCTCTGTCTATGGTAGGTCTGAACTCTCTCTGTCTATGGTAGGTCTGAACTCTCTCTGTCTATGGTAGGTCTGAACTCTCTCTGTCTGTCTATGGTAGGTCTGAACTCTCTCTGTCTATCTATGGTAGGTCTGAACTCTCTCTATCTATGGTAGGTCTGAACTCTCTCTATCTATGGTAGGTCTGAACTCTCTCTGTCTATGGTAGGTCTGAACTCTCTCTGTCTATCTATGGTAGGTCTGAACTCTCTCTGTCTATCTATGGTAGGTCTGAACTCTCTCTGTCTATGGTAGGTCTGAACTCTCTCTATCTATGGTAGGTCTGAACTCTCTCTATCTATGGTAGGTCTGAACTCTCTCTGTCTATGGTAGGTCTGAACTCTCTCTGTCTATCTATGGTAGGTCTGAACTCTCTCTGTCTATCTATGGTAGGTCTGAACTCTCTCTGTCTATCTATGGTAGGTCTGAACTCTCTCTGTCTATGGTAGGTCTGAACTCTCTCTCTCTATCTATGGTAGGTCTGAACTCTCTCTATCTATGGTAGGTCTGAACTCTCTCTGTCTATGGTAGGTCTGAACTCTCTCTGTCTATGGTAGGTCTGAACTCTCTCTCTCTATCTATGGTAGGTCTGAACTCTCTCTGTCTATGGTAGGTCTGAACTCTCTCTCTCTATCTATGGTAGGTCTGAACTCTCTCTATCTATGGTAGGTCTGAACTCTCTCTCTCTATCTATGGTAGGTCTGAACTCTCTCTATCTATGGTAGGTCTGAACTCTCTCTGTCTATGGTAGGGGCTCCAGATCCTGGGCCAGACCCTGAAGGCCAGCATGCGGGAGCTGGGCCTCCTCATCTTCTTCCTCTTCATCGGAGTCATCCTCTTCTCCAGCGCCGTCTACTTCGCAGAGGCCGACGACCCAGACTCCGGCTTTAGCTCCATCCCTGATGCCTTCTGGTGGGCCGTGGTCACCATGACTACTGTCGGCTACGGCGACATGCACCCGATAACCATCGGCGGGAAGATCGTGGGCTCTCTCTGCGCCATCGCTGGCGTGCTGACCATCGCCCTGCCCGTCCCCGTCATCGTGTCCAACTTCAACTACTTCTACCATCGGGAGACGGAGGGGGAGGAGCAGGCGCAGTACCTCCACGTGGGAAGCTGTCAGCCGCTGGCGTCCGAGACGGAGGAGGATGGGGGGATGAGGAAGAGGAGCAGCTCTTCATCGCTCAGTAAGAGTGAGTACCTGGTGATAGAGGAACACAGAGGACTGAACAGCAGCACCTTCAAACAGCAGCAGAACTTCCCCACGGCAACCACCGCTACCACGACAACAACCATGACACAAAACAACACAGCGAACAGCGTCAGCATCAACAAGAAGATATTCACTGACGTGTAGTCTATGGCGTCATAACGGACTCGTGGATGAATGTATGTAGTGCTTTAACAGAAGGGGTTGAATGAGGGGAAACCCATCACCAGCATGCACCTCCAGGCCCCATACCTAAAGGGGCTATCTACACTAAATGATCTAAAGTATGTGGACACCTGCTCGCCCAACATCTCATTCCAAAATCATGGGCATTGATATGGAGTTGGTCCCCCCCTTTGCTGCTATAACAGCCTCCACTCTTCTGGGAAGGCTTTCCACTAGATGTTGGAACATTGCTGCGGGGACTTGCTTCCATTCAGCCACAAGAGCATTAGTGAGGTCGGGCACTGATGTTGGGCGATTAGGCCTGGCTCGCAGTCGGCGTTCCAATTCATCCCAAAGGTGTTCGATGGGGTTGAGGACAGGGCTCTGTGCAAGCCAGTCAAGTTCTTCCACACCGATCTCGACAAACCATTTCTTTATGGACCTCGCTTTGTGCAAGGGGGAATTGTCATGCTGAAACAGGAAAGGGCCTTTCCCAAACTGTTGCCACAAAGTTAGCAGCACAGAATCGTCTAGAATGTCATTGTATGCTGTAGCGATAAGATTTCCCTTCACTGGAACTAAGGGGCCTAGCCCGGACCATGAAAAACATCCCCAGATCATTATTCCTCCTCCACCAAACTTTACAGTTGGCACTATGCATTTGGGCAGGTTGCGTTCTCCTGGCATCCGCCAAACCCAGATTTGTCTGTCGGACTGCCAGATGGTGAAGCGTGATTAATCACTCCAGAGAACACGTTTCCACTGCTCCGAGCCAGGCATGGGAATCTTAGGCCATGGAAACCAAGTTCATGAAACTCCCAACGAACAGTTCTTGTGCTGACGTTGATTTCAGAGGCAGTTTGGAACTCAGTAGTGAGTGTTTCTACCAAGGACAGACAATTTTTACGCCCTACGTGCTTCAGCACTCGGTGGTCCTGTTCTGTGAGCTTGTGTGGCCTACTTCGCTGCTGAGCCGTTGTTGCTCCTAGACGCACTTACAGTTGACCAGGGCAACAATTTGATGAACTTACTTGTTGGAAAGGTGGCATCTTATGACGGTGCCACGTTGAAAGACACTGAGCTCTTCAGTAAGGCCATTCTACTGCCAATGTTTGTCCATGGAGATTGCATGGCTGTGTGCTCGATTTTAAGCACCTGTCAGCAACGGGTGTGGCTGAAATACCCGAATCCATTAATTTGAAGGGGTGTCCACATACCTTTATATATATAGTGTATCTAGATGATATGGACATTCCACCGGACTGTACTCTGACTGTTATAACGCAGCAGTCAGTGTCAGGGTGAAGGAGACAGAGACAGAGACAGAGACAGAGACAGAGACAGAGACAGAGACAGAGACAGAGACAGAGAGAGAGAGAGAGAGAGAGACAGAGACAGAGACAGAGACAGAGACAGAGACAGAGACAGAGACAGAGACAGAGACAGAGAGAGAGACAGATACAGAGACAGTGACAGTGACAGTGACAGAGACAGAGACAGAGAGAGACAGAAACAGAGACAGAAACAGAGACAGAGACAGAGACAGAGAGAGAGAAAGAGAGACAGAGACAGAGACAGAGACAGAGAGACAGAGGCACAGAGGCACAGAGAGAGAGAGAGAGAGAGAGAGAGAGAGAGAGAGAGAGAGAGAGAGAGAGAGAGAGAGAGAGAGAGAGAGAGAGAGAGAGAGAGAGAGAGAGAGAGAGAGAGAGAGAGAGAGAGAGAGAAACAGAGACAGAGACAGAGACAGAGACAGAGAAAGAAGGCAGAGACAGAGACAGAGACAGAGAGAGAGACAGAAACAGGGACAGAGACAGAGAGAGACAGAAACAGAGACAGAGACAGAGACAGAAACAGAGACAGAGACAGAGACAGAGAGAGAGAGACAGAGAGAGAGACAGAGAGAGAGAGAGAGAGAGAGAGAGAGAGAGAGAGAGACAGAGACAGAGACAGAGACAGAGACAGAGACAGAAACAGAGACAGAGACAGAGACAGAGACAGAAACAGAGACAGAGACAGAGACAGAGACAGAGACAGAGACAGAAACAGAGACAGAGACAGAGACAGAGACAGAGACAGAGACAGAGATATAGACAGAAACAGAAACAGAGACAGAGACAGAGACAGAGACACAGAGGCACAGAGAGGGAGAGACAGAGACAGAGACAGAGACAGAGACAGAGACAGAGAGATATCCAGCTACAGAGCCATAACCATGTCTGCTCAGCACAGCAAGCAGCTCTTTGTGTGTGAAACAGATCAGTATTCAAATAATTACAATTCATTCTTCGTTTCCATCTGCGTTTTGGAAGGAGAGAGACAGAGATATAGAGGGAGAGAGAGTCGCTTTTTCTTTCTTCTGTTGTTTTAGATGGAATATAAACACTAGAGCTTTTAACTCTTCAGCTGATTTTAATATCAGAGTGGTGTCCATTAATGACTATAGGGATGCATTTATTAGGCTACATCAGATTGTTAAACAGTCACCACTAGCCGGCCTCCGCCCGGTACCCTGCCCTGAACCTTAGTCACCACTAGCCGGCCTCCACCCGGTACCCTGCCCTGAACCTTAGTCACCACTAGCCGGCCTCCACCCGGTACCCTGCCCTGAACCTTAGTCACCACTAGCCGGCCTCCACCCGGTACCCTGCCCTGAACCTTAGTCACCACTAGCCGGCCTCCACCCGGTACCCTGCCCTGAACCTTAGTCACCACTAGCCGGCCTCCACCCGGTACCCTGCCCTGAACCTTAGTCACCACTAGCCGGCCTCCGCCCGGTACCCTGCCCTGAACCTTAGTCACCACTAGCCGGCCTCCACCCGGTACCCTGCCCTGAACCTTAGTCACCACTAGCCGGCCTCCACCCGGTACCCTGCCCTGAACCTTAGAGACTGTTACTAGCCGGCCACCACCTGGGACTCTACCCTGCACCTTAGAGACTGCTGCCCTATGTACTTAGAGTCAATGAACACTGGTCACTTTAATTATGTTTACATACTGTTTTACCCACTTCATATGTATATACTGTATTCTAGTCATGGCTCATCCTATATAACTACTGCTGTCCACTTCATATGTATATGCTGTATTCTAGTCATGGTTCATCCTATATAACTACTGCTGTCCACTTCATATGTATATACTGTATTCTAGTCATGGTTCATCCTATATAACTACTGCTGTCCACTTCATATGTATATACTGTATTCTAGTCATGGTTCATCCTATATAACTACTGCTGTACACACCTTTTCTATTCATATACTGTCCATACTGTCTATACACACCATTATATATATATTTATATTCTGGACTCTGACATTGCTTGTTCTGATATTTCTTTCTTTAAATTGTTTTGATTATGTGTGTATTGTTTTGCATTGCTATGTATTACTGCACTGTTGGAGCTAGAAACACAAGCATTTAGCTGCACCTGAGATGGCATCTGCAAATCTGTGTACGCGACCAATAAACTTTGATTTTATTTTAAATGTTCCTCACAGGGCAGAGCTTTCAGTGTAGTACACTGATCATATATACACACACACTGATCACACACACACACACAAACACACACACACACACACACACACACACACTGATCACACACACACACTGATCACACACACACACTGATCACACACACACACACACAAACACACACACACAAACACACACACACAAACACACACACACACACACACACTGATCACATACACACACACACACTGATCACACACACACACAGATCACACACACATACACACACATACACACACACACACACACACTGATCACACACACACACACACACATACACAAACACTGATCACACACACACTGATCACACGCACACACACACACACTGATCACACACACACACAGATCACACACACACACACACACACGCACACACACACGATCTGTAGACCATCCATGTAAAACATTGTTTTATTCTATTCTGTTCTAGATACATTACCAGTCAAAAGTTTGGACACACCTACTCATTCAAGGGTTTTTCTTTATTTTTACTATTTTCTACATTGTAGAATAATAGTGAACACATCACAACTATGAAATAACATATGGAATCATGTAGTAACCAAAAAAGTGTTAAGCAAATCAAAATATATTTTATATTTCAGATTCTTCAAATAGCCACCCTTTGCCTTGATGACAGCTTTGCACACTCTTGGAATTATCTCAACCAGCTTCATGAGGTAGTCACCTGGAATGCATTTCAATTAACAGTTGTGCCTTCTTAAAAGTTAATTTGTGAATTTTTTTTCCTTCTTAATGCGTTTGAGCCAATCAGTTGTGTTTTGACAAGGTAGGGTGGGTAAAAAGAAGACATCCCAATTTGGTAAAAGACCAAGTCCATATTATGGCAAGAACAGCTCAAATAAGCAAAGAGAAACGACAGTCCATCATTACTTTAAGACATGAAGGTCAGTCAATACGGATAATTTCAAGAACTTTGAAAGTGTCTTCCTGAAAAGTCGCAAAAACCATCAAGCGCTATGATGAGACTGGCTCTCATGAGAACCACCACTGGAATGGAAGACCCAGAGTTACCTCTGCTGCAGAGGATAAGTTCATTAGAGTTACCAGCCTCAGAAATTGCAGCCCAAATAAATGCTTCAGAGTTCAAGTAACAGACACATCTCAACATCAACTGTTCAGATGAGACTGTGTGAATCAGGCCTTCATGATCGAATTGCTGCAAAGAAACCACTACTAAAGGACACCAATAATAAGAAGAGACCTGCTTGGGCCAAGAAACACGAGCAATGGACATTAGACCGGTGGAAATGTGTCCTTTGGTCTGGAGTCCAAATTGGAGATTTTGGTTCCATAATCCGTGTCTTTGTGAGACGCGGTGTGGGTGAACGGATGTGTATTTCCCACCGTAAAGCATGGAGGAGGTGGTGTTATGGTGTGGGGCTGCTTTGCTGGTGACACCGTCTGTGATTTATTTAGAATTCAAGGCACACTTAACCAGCATAGCTACCACAGCATTCTGCAGTGATACGCCATCCCATTTGGTTTGGGCTTAGTGGGACTATCATTTGTTTTTCAACAGGACAATGACCCAACACACCTCCAGGCTGTGTAAGGGCTATTTGACCAAGAAGGAGAGTGATGGAGTGCTGCATCAGATGACCTGGCCTCCACAATCCCCTGACCTCAACCCAATTGAGATGGTTTGGGATGAGTAGGACGCTAGGCGGAGCTTTCAGTGTAGTACACTGATCATATATACACACACACTGATCACACACACACACACATGGGCTCGTGGGCTCTCTCTGTGCCATCGCTGGCGTGCTGACCATCGCCCTGCCCGTCCCCGTCATCGTGTCCAACTTCAACTACTTCTACCATCGGGAGACGGAGGGGGAGGAGCAGGCGCAGTACCTCCACGTGGGAAGCTGTCAGCCGCTGGCGTCCGAGACGGAGGAGGATGGGGGGATGAGGAAGAGGAGCAGCTCTTCATCGCTCAGTAAGAGTGAGTACCTGGTGATAGAGGAACACAGAGGACTGAACAGCAGCACCTTCAAACAGCAGCAGAACTTCCCCACGGCAACCACCGCTACCACGACAACAACCATGACACAAAACAACACAGCGAACAGCGTCAGCATCAACAAGAAGATATTCACTGACGTGTAGTCTATGGCGTCATAACGGACTCGTGGATGAATGTATGTAGTGCTTTAACAGAAGGGGTTGAATGAGGGGAAACCCATCACCAGCATGCACCTCCAGGCCCCATACCTAAAGGGGCTATGCTATCTACACTAAATGATCTAAAGTATGTGGACACCTGCTCGCCCAACATCTCATTCCAAAATCATGGGCATTGATATGGAGTTGGTCCCCCCCTTTGCTGCTATAACAGCCTCCACTCTTCTGGGAAGGCTTTCCACTAGATGTTGGAACATTGCTGCGGGGACTTGCTTCCATTCAGCCACAAGAGCATTAGTGAGGTCGGGCACTGATGTTGGGCGATTAGGCCTGGCTCGCAGTCGGCGTTCCAATTCATCCCAAAGGTGTTCGATGGGGTTGAGGACAGGGCTCTGTGCAAGCCAGTCAAGTTCTTCCACACCGATCTCGACAAACCATTTCTTTATGGACCTCGCTTTGTGCAAGGGGGAATTGTCATGCTGAAACAGGAAAGGGCCTTTCCCAAACTGTTGCCACAAAGTTAGCAGCACAGAATCGTCTAGAATGTCATTGTATGCTGTAGCGATAAGATTTCCCTTCACTGGAACTAAGGAAGGGGCCTAGCCCGGACCATGAAAAACATCCCCAGATCATTATTCCTCCTCCACCAAACTTTACAGTTGGCACTATGCATTTGGGCAGGTTGCGTTCTCCTGGCATCCGCCAAACCCAGATTTGTCTGTCGGACTGCCAGATGGTGAAGCGTGATTAATCACTCCAGAGAACACGTTTCCACTGCTCCGAGCCAGGCATGGGAATCTTAGGCCATGGAAACCAAGTTCATGAAACTCCCAACGAACAGTTCTTGTGCTGACGTTGATTTCAGAGGCAGTTTGGAACTCAGTAGTGAGTGTTTCTACCAAGGACAGACAATTTTTACGCCCTACGTGCTTCAGCACTCGGTGGTCCTGTTCTGTGAGCTTGTGTGGCCTACTTCGCTGCTGAGCCGTTGTTGCTCCTAGACGCACTTACAGTTGACCAGGGCAACAATTTGATGAACTTACTTGTTGGAAAGGTGGCATCTTATGACGTGACGGTGCCACGTTGAAAGACACTGAGCTCTTCAGTAAGGCCATTCTACTGCCAATGTTTGTCCATGGAGATTGCATGGCTGTGTGCTCGATTTTAAGCACCTGTCAGCAACGGGTGTGGCTGAAATACCCGAATCCATTAATTTGAAGGGGTGTCCACATACCTTTATATATATAGTGTATCTAGATGATATGGACATTCCACCGGACTGTACTCTGACTGTTATAACGCAGCAGTCAGTGTCAGGGTGAAGGAGACAGAGACAGAGACAGAGACAGAGACAGAGACAGAGACAGAGACAGAGAGAGAGAGAGAGAGAGAGACAGAGACAGAGAGACAGAGACAGAGAGAGACAGAGAGAGAGACAGATACAGAGACAGTGACAGTGACAGTGACAGAGACAGAGACAGAGAGAGACAGAAACAGAGACAGAAACAGAGACAGAGAGAGACAGAGACAGAGAGAGAGAGAGAGAAAGAGAGACAGAGACAGAGACAGAGACAGAGAGACAGAGGCACAGAGGCACAGAGAGAGAGAGAGAGAGAGAGAGAGAGAGAGAGAGAGAGAGACAGAGGCACAGAGGCACAGAGAGAGAGAGAGAGAGAGAGAGAGAGAGAGAGAGAGAGAGAGAGAGAGAGAGACAGAGAGAGAGAGAGAGAGAGAGAGAGAGAGAGAGAGAGAGAAACAGAGACAGAGACAGAGACAGAGACAGAGAAAGAAGGCAGAGACAGAGACAGAGACAGAGACAGAGAGAGAGACAGAAACAGGGACAGAGACAGAGAGAGACAGAAACAGAGACAGAGACAGAGACAGAAACAGAGACAGAGACAGAGACAGAGAGAGAGAGACAGAGAGAGAGACAGAGAGAGAGAGAGAGAGAGAGAGAGAGAGAGAGAGAGAGAGAGAGAGACAGAGACAGAGACAGAGACAGAGACAGAAACAGAGACAGAGACAGAGACAGAGACAGAAACAGAGACAGAGACAGAGACAGAGACAGAGACAGAAACAGAGACAGAGACAGAGACAGAGACAGAGACAGAGATATAGACAGAAACAGAAACAGAGACAGAGACAGAGACAGAGACACAGAGGCACAGAGAGGGAGAGACAGAGACAGAGACAGAGACAGAGACAGAGAGATATCCAGCTACAGAGCCATAACCATGTCTGCTCAGCACAGCAAGCAGCTCTTTGTGTGTGAAACAGATCAGTATTCAAATAATTACAATTCATTCTTCGTTTCCATCTGCGTTTTGGAAGGAGAGAGACAGAGATATAGAGGGAGAGAGAGTCGCTTTTTCTTTCTTCTGTTGTTTTAGATGGAATATAAACACTAGAGCTTTTAACTCTTCAGCTGATTTTAATATCAGTCAGAGTGGTGTCCATTAATGACTATAGGGATGCATTTATTAGGCTACATCAGATTGTTAAACAGTCACCACTAGCCGGCCTCCGCCCGGTACCCTGCCCTGAACCTTAGTCACCACTAGCCGGCCTCCACCCGGTACCCTGCCCTGAACCTTAGTCACCACTAGCCGGCCTCCACCCGGTACCCTGCCCTGAACCTTAGTCACCACTAGCCGGCCTCCACCCGGTACCCTGCCCTGAACCTTAGTCACCACTAGCCGGCCTCCACCCGGTACCCTGCCCTGAACCTTAGTCACCACTAGCCGGCCTCCACCCGGTACCCTGCCGCCCTGAACCTTAGTCACCACTAGCCGGCCTCCACCCGGTACCCTGCCCTGAACCTTAGTCACCACTAGCCGGCCTCCGCCCGGTACCCTGCCCTGAACCTTAGTCACCACTAGCCGGCCTCCGCCCGGTACCCTGCCCTGAACCTTAGTCACCACTAGCCGGCCTCCGCCCGGTACCCTGCCCTGAACCTTAGTCACCACTAGCCGGCCTCCACCCGGTACCCTGCCCTGAACCTTAGTCACCACTAGCCGGCCTCCGCCCGGTACCCTGCCCTGAACCTTAGTCACCACTAGCCGGCCTCCACCCGGTACCCTGCCCTGAACCTTAGTCACCACTAGCCGGCCTCCGCCCGGTACCCTGCCCTGAACCTTAGTCACCACTAGCCGGCCTCCACCCGGTACCCTGCCCTGAACCTTAGTCACCACTAGCCGGCCTCCGCCCGGTACCCTGCCCTGAACCTTAGTCACCACTAGCCGGCCTCGCCTCCGCCCGGTACCCTGCCCTGAACCTTAGTCACCACTAGCCGGCCTCCGCCCGGTACCCTGCCCTGAACCTTAGTCACCACTAGCCGGCCTCCGCCCGGTACCCTGCCCTGAACCTTAGTCACCACTAGCCAGCCTCCACCCGGTACCCTGCCCTGAACCTTAGTCACCACTAGCCGGCCTCCACCCGGTACCCTGCCCTGAACCTTAGTCACCACTAGCCGGCCTCCGCCCGGTACCCTGCCCTGAACCTTAGTCACCACTAGCCGGCCTCCGCCCGGTACCCTGCCCTGAACCTTAGTCACCACTAGCCGGCCTCCACCCGGTACCCTGCCCTGAACCTTAGTCACCACTAGCCGGCCTCCACCCGGTACCCTGCCCTGAACCTTAGTCACCACTAGCCGGCCTCCGCCCGGTACCCTGCCCTGAACCTTAGTCACCACTAGCCGGCCTCCACCCGGTACCCTGCCCTGAACCTTAGTCACCACTACACTAGCCGGCCTCCACCCGGTACCCTGCCCTGAACCTTAGTCACCACTAGCCGGCCTCCACCCGGTACCCTGCCCTGAACCTTAGTCACCACTAGCCGGCCTCCACCCGGTACCCTGCCCTGAACCTTAGTCACCACTAGCCGGCCTCCACCCGGTACCCTGCCCTGAACCTTAGAGACTGTTACTAGCCGGCTACCACCTGGGACTCTACCCTGCACCTTAGAGACTGCTGCCCTATGTACTTAGAGTCAATGAACACTGGTCACTTTAATTATGTTTACATACTGTTTTACCCACTTCATATGTATATACTGTATTCTAGTCATGGCTCATCCTATATAACTACTGCTGTCCACTTCATATGTATATTCTGTATTCTAGTCATGGTTCATCCTATATAACTACTGCTGTCCACTTCATATGTATATACTGTATTCTAGTCATGGTTCATCCTATATAACTACTGCTGTCCACTTCATATGTATATACTGTATTCTAGAGTCATGGTTCATCCTATATAACTACTGCTGTACACACCTTTTCTATTCATATACTGTCCATACTGTCTATACACACCATTATATATATATTTATATTCTGGACTCTGACATTGCTTGTTCTGATATTTCTTTCTTTAAATTGTTTTGATTATGTGTGTATTGTTTTGCATTGCTATGTATTACTGCACTGTTGGAGCTAGAAACACAAGCATTTAGCTGCACCTGAGATGGCATCTGCAAATCTGTGTACGCGACCAATAAACTTTGATTTTATTTTAAATGTTCCTCACAGGGCAGAGCTTTCAGTGTAGTACACTGATCATATATACACACACACTGATCACACACACACACACACAAACACACACACACACACACACACACACACACACACTGATCACACACACACACTGATCACACACACACTGATCACACACACACACACACACACAAACAAACACACACAAACACACACACACAAACACACACACACACACACACACTGATCACATACACACACACACACTGATCACACACACACACAGATCACACACACATACACACACATACACACACACACACACACACTGATCACACACACACACACACATACACAAACACTGATCACACACACACTGATCACACGCACACACACACACACTGATCACACACACACACAGATCACACACACACACACACACACACGCACACACACACGATCTGTAGACCATCCATGTAAAACATTGTTTTATTCTATTCTGTTCTAGATACATTACCAGTCAAAAGTTTGGACACACCTACTCATTCAAGGGTTTTTCTTTATTTTTACTATTTTCTACATTGTAGAATAATAGTGAACACATCACAACTATGAAATAACATATGGAATCATGTAGTAACCAAAAAAGTGTTAAGCAAATCAAAATATATTTTATATTTCAGATTCTTCACTTCAAATAGCCACCCTTTGCCTTGATGACAGCTTTGCACACTCTTGGAATTATCTCAACCAGCTTCATGAGGTAGTCACCTGGAATGTATTTCAATTAACAGTTGTGCCTTCTTAAAAGTTAATTTGTGAATTTTTTTTCCTTCTTAATGCGTTTGAGCCAATCAGTTGTGTTTTGACAAGGTAGGGTGGGTAAAAAGAAGATATCCCAATTTGGTAAAAGACCAAGTCCATATTATGGCAAGAACAGCTCAAATAAGCAAAGAGAAACGACAGTCCATCATTACTTTAAGACATGAAGGTCAGTCAATACGGATAATTTCAAGAACTTTGAAAGTGTCTTCCTGAAAAGTCGCAAAAACCATCAAGCGCTATGATGAGACTGGCTCTCATGAGAACCACCACTGGAATGGAAGACCCAGAGTTACCTCTGCTGCAGAGGATAAGTTCATTAGAGTTACCAGCCTCAGAAATTGCAGCCCAAATAAATGCTTCAGAGTGAGTTCAAGTAACAGACACATCTCAACATCAACTGTTCAGATGAGACTGTGTGAATCAGGCCTTCATGATCGAATTGCTGCAAAGAAACCACTACTAAAGGACACCAATAATAAGAAGAGACCTGCTTGGGCCAAGAAACACGAGCAATGGACATTAGACCGGTGGAAATGTGTCCTTTGGTCTGGAGTCCAAATTGGAGATTTTGGTTCCATAATCTGTGTCTTTGTGAGACGCGGTGTGGGTGAACGGATGTGTATTTCCCACCGTAAAGCATGGAGGAGGTGGTGTTATGGTGTGGGGCTGCTTTGCTGGTGACACCGTCTGTGATTTATTTAGAATTCAAGGCACACTTAACCAGCATAGCTACCACAGCATTCTGCAGTGATACGCCATCCCATTTGGTTTGGGCTTAGTGGGACTATCATTTGTTTTTCAACAGGACAATGACCCAACACACCTCCAGGCTGTGTAAGGGCTATTTGACCAAGAAGGAGAGTGATGGAGTGCTGCATCAGATGACCTGGCCTCCACAATCCCCTGACCTCAACCCAATTGAGATGGTTTGGGATGAGTAGGACGCGAGAGTGAAGGAAAAGCAGCCAACAAGTGCTCAGCATATGTGGGAACTCCTTCAAAGACTGTTGGAAAAGCATTCCAGGTGAAGCTGGTTGAGAGAATGCCATGAGTGTGCAAAGCTGTCATCAAGCAAAGGGTGTCTATTTGAAGAATCTGAAATATAAAATACAGTGGGGAAAAATAGTATTTAGTCAGCCACCAATTGTGCAAGTTCTCCCACTTAAAAAGATGAGAGAGGCCTGTAATTTTCATCATAGGTACACGTCAACTATGACAGACAAATTGAGAATTTTTTTTCCAGAAAATCACATTGTAGGATTTTTAATGAATTTATTTGCAAATTATGGTGGAAAATAAGTATTTGGTCACCTACAAACAAGCAAGATTTCTGGCTCTCACAGACCTGTAACTTCTTCTTTAAGAGGCTCCTCTGTCCTCCACTCATTACCTGTATTAATGGCACCTGTTTGAACTTGTTATCAGTATAAAAGACACCTGTCCACAACCTCAAACAGTCACACTCCAAACTCCACTATGGCCAAGACCAAAGAGCTGTCAAAGGACACCAGAAACAAAATTGTAGACCTGCACCAGGCTGGGAAGACTGAATCTGCAATAGGTAAGCAGCTTGGTTTGAAGAAATCAACTGTGGGAGCAATTATTAGGAAATGGAAGACATACAAGACCACTGATAATCTCCCTCGATCTGGGGCTCCATGCAAGATCTCACCCGTGGGGTCAAAATGATCACAAGAACGGTGAGCAAAAATCCCAGAACCACACGGGGGGACCTAGTGAATGACCTGCAGAGAGCTGGGACCATAGTAACAAAGCCTACCATCAGTAACACACTACGCCGCCAGGGACTCAAATCCTGCAGTGCAGTGCAAGACGTGTCCCCCTGCTTAAGCCAGTACATGTCCAGGCCCGTCTGAAGTTTGCTAGAGTGCATTTGGATGATCCAGAAGAGGATTGGGAGAATGTCATATGGTCAGATGAAACCAAAATAGAACTTTTTGGTAAAAACTCAACTCGTCGTCTTTGGAGGACAAAGAATGCTGAGTTGCATCCAAAGAACACCATACCTACTGTGAAGCATAGGGGTGGAAACATCATGCTTTGGGGCTGTTTTTCTGCAAAGGGACCAGGACGACTGATCCGTGTAAAGGAAAGAATGAATGGGGCCATGTATCGTGAGATTTTGAGTGAAAACCTCCTTCCATCAGCAAGGGCATTGAAGATGAAACGTGGCTGGGTCTTTCAGCATGACAATGATCCCAAACACACCACCCGGGCAACGAAGGAGTGGCTTCGTAAGAAGCATTTCAAGTCAAGGTCCTGGAGTGGCCTAGCCAGTCTCCAGATCTCAACCCCATAGAAAATCTTTGGAGGGAGTTGAAAGTCTGTGTTGCCCAGCGACAGCCCCAAAACATCACTGCTCTAGAGGAGATCTGCATGGAGGAATGGGCCAAAATACCAGCAACAGTGTGTGAAAACCTTGTGAAGACTTACAGAAAACGTTTGACCTGTGTAATTGCCAACAAAGGGTATATAACAAAGTATTGAGAAACTTTTGTGATTGACAACATACTTATTTTCCACCATAATTTGCAAATAAATTCATTAAAAATCCTACAATGTGATTTTCTGGATTTTTTTTCCTCAATTTGTCTGTCATAGTTGACGTGTACCTATGATGAAAATTACAGGTCTCTCTCATCTTCTTAAGTGGGAGAACTTGCACATTTTTTCCCCACTGTATATTTTGATTTGCTTAACACTTAACACTCTTTTGGTTACTACATGATTCCATATGTGTTATTTCATAGTTTTGATGTCTTCACTTTTATTCTACAATGTAGAAAATAGTAAAAATAAAGAAAAACCCTGGAATGAGTAGATGTGTCCAAACATTTGACTGGTACTGTAGATAACAATATATGTTTCTGATTATATTAATGATATCAGCCAGCAGCTGTTCTGTAGCAGCAGTGGAGGAAACACCCAAAGGGAAGGAATAGACTCCTATAGAAGTGATGCTGTTATTATATGGACTAGAGTCTACAGATCTGGAGAGACCTACTGTATAAGAATGTACCACAACATACAGGAGACACATCCTAGATCGGAGACGGAACACGGCTTCCACTGGATGCCTTCAATATTGCGCGCTGTGATGCAGTCTCCTTGGCAACGGCCGGTCGTTTCCCGGGTAACCCCAGCCACGGTTGCCATGGCACCACTGTTTCCTGGGTAACCTTCCAGATGGCCTGGGACTACCCTCTCCTATAGTCTCACAGAGAGGAGAGGGTTCTACACCTCTATCCACCTAGGAGTAGGAGACAATAGAGGAGGCCTGATGACAGAGAGCTTGCTGCTCACTCAAGGCTTTTAGAAGGCTTTCAGTGATACGGAACAAAACAATGTTGTGACAGACATCCTTGAAGCAAAGCCAGAGACAGACAGAGAACTGCTGGAGAGAAGAGCCAGAGACAGACAGAGAACTGCTGGAGAGAAAAGCCAGAGACAGACAGAGAACTGCTGAAAAGAAAAGCCAGAGACAGACAGAGAACTGCTGAAAAGAAAAGCCAGAGACAGACAGAGAACTGCTGGAGAGAAGAACCAGAGACAGACAGAGAACTGCTGGAGAGAAGAACCAGAGACAGACAGAGAACTGCTGGAGAGAAAAGTCAGAGACAGACAGACAGAGAGAAGGGCAGGCAGGCAGGCAGGCAGGCAGGCAGGCAGGCAGGCAGGCAGGCAGGCAGACAGACAGACAGACAGGCAGGCAGGCAGGCATGCATCACCACCCAGTGTGAGTCTCCACCTGGAGAATTATGAATGAACGGAGGGAGCTGAGCTGACGATGTGCTTGCCGGTCTCCCTGCCTGTCTCCCTGCCTGTCTCCCTGCCTGTCTGTCTCCCTATCTGTCTGTCTCCCTGTCTGTCTGTCTCCCTGTCTGTCTGTCTGTCCGTCCGTCCGTCCGTCCGTCTCTGTCTGACTCCCTACCTGTCTGGCTGTCTGTCTGTCTCTGTCTCCCTGCCTGCCTTCTGTCTGTCTGTCTGTCTGTCTGTCTGTCTGTCTGTCTGTCTGTCTGTCTGTCTGTCTGTCTGTCTGTCTGTCTGTCTGTCTGTCTCTGTCTCCCTGCATGTCTGTCTGTCTGTCTGTACGCATGTCTCGGTCTACCTTTCTGGCTGTCTCTTGCTCCCTGTCTGTCTGTCTGTCTGTCTGTCTGTCTGTCTGTCTGTCTGTCTGTCTGTCTGTCTGTCTGTCTGTACATCTGTCTCTGTCAACCTTCCTGTCTGTCTGTCTGTCTGTCTGTCTGTCTGTCTCCCTGCCTGTCATTCTGTCTGTCTCTGTCTCCATAACTGCCTGCCTGCCTGCCTGCCTGCCTGCCTGCCTGCCTGCCTGCCTGTCTGTCTGTCTGTCTGTCTGTCTGTCTGTCTGTCTGTCTGTACATATGTCTCTGTCTACCTGTCTGGCTGTATCTTGCTCCCTGTCTGTCTGTCTGTCTGTCTGTCTGTCTGTCTGTCTGTCTGTCTGTCTGTCTGTCTGTCTGTCTGTCTGTACGTCTGTCTCTGTCAACCTGCCTGCCTGTCTGTCTAACTCTGTCTCCCTGCCTGTCATTCTGTCTGTCTCTGTCTACTTGTCTGGCTAATGTCTCAATGCCTGCCTGCCTGCCTGCCTGCCTGCCTGCCTGCCTGCCTGCCTGCCTGCCTGCCTGCCTGCCTACCTGCCTGCCTGCCTGCCTGCCTGCCTGTCTGTCTGTCTGTCTGTCTGCCTGCCTGCCTACCTGCCTGCCTGCCTGCCTGCCTGCCTGCCTGTCTGCCTGCCTGCCTGTCTGTCTGTCTGTCTGTCTGTCTGTCTGTCTGTCTGTCTGTCTGTCTGTCTGTCTGTCTGTCTGTCTGTCTGTCAGTCTGTCTGTCTGTCTCTGTCTACATGTCTGTCTGTCTCTCTGTCTGTCTGCCTGCCTGCCTGCCTGCCTGCCTGTCTGTCTGCCTGTCTGTCTGTCTGTCTGTCTGTCTGTCTGTCTGTCTGTCTGTCTGTCTGTGTCTGTCTACCTGTCTGTCTGTCTGTCTGTCTGTCTACCTGTCTGTCTGTCTGTCTGTCTGTCTGTCTGTCTGTCTGTCTGTCTGTCTGTCTGTCTGTCTACCTGTCTGTCTGTCTGTCTGTCTGTCTGTCTGTCTGTCTGTCTGTCTGTCTGTCTGTCTGTCTCTGTCTACATGTCTGTCTGTCTCTCTGTCTGTCTGCCTGCCTGCCTGTCTGTCTGTCCTGCCTGCCTGCCTGCCTGCCTACCTGCCTGCCTGCCTGCCTGCCTGCCTGCCTGCCTGCCTGCCTGCCTGCCTGCCTGCCTGTCTGTCTGTCTGTCTGTCTGTGTCTACATGTCTGTCTGTCTCTCTGTCTGTCTGCCTGCCTGCCTGCCTGCCTGTCTGTCTGTCTGTCTGTCTGTCTGTCTGTCTGTCTGTCTGTCTGTCTGTCTGTCTGTCTGTCTGTCTGTCTGTCTGTTTGTCTGTATGTCTGTCTCTGTCAACCTGCCTGCCTGCCTGCCTGCCTACCTGCCTGCCTGCCTGCCTGCTTGCCTGCCTGCCTGCCTGCCTGCCTGCCTGCCTGTCTGTTTGCCTGTCTGTCTGTCTGTCTGTCTGTCTGTCTGTCTGTCTGTCTGTGTCTGTCTGTCTGTCTGTGTCTGTCTGTCTGCCTGCCTGTCTGTCTGTCTGTCTGTCTGTCTGTCTGTCTGTCTGTCTGTCTGTGTCTACCTGTCTGTCTGTCTCTGTCTACCTGTCTGGCTGTCTGGCTGTCTGTCTGTATGTGTATGTGACCTGGTACTGTGAATGGGTGTGAGGCCAGTCTACCATGTTGTCTACTACCCTCAACACTCCCCAGTCTGTTCTCTACTACCCTGAACACTCCCCAATCTGTTCTCTACTACCCTGAACACTCCCCAGTCTGTTCTCCACTACCCTGAACACTCCCCAGTCTGTTCTCCACTACCCTGAACACTCCCCAGTCTGTTCTCCACTACCCTGAACACTCCCCAGTCCGTTCTCTACTACCCTGAACACTCCCCGGGCTGTTCTCCAGTACCTTGAACACTCCCCAGTCTGTTCTCCACTACCCTGAACACTCCCCAGTCCGTTCTCTACTACCCTGAACACTCCCCAGTCTGTTCTCCACTACCCTGAACACTCCCCAGTCTGTTCTCTACTACCCTGAACACTCCCCAGTCTGTTCTCCACTACCCTGAACACTCCCCAGTCTGTTCTCTCCTACCCTGAACACTCCCCAGTATGTTCTCTACTACCCTGAACACTCCCCAGTCTGTTCTCCACTACCCTGAACACTCCCCAGTCTGTTCTCAACTACCCTGAACACTCCCCAGTCTGTTCTCCACTACCCTGAACACTCCCCAGTCTGTTCTCCACTACCCTGAACACTCCCCAGCCTGTTCTCCACTACCCTGAACACTCCCCAGTCTGTTCTCCACTACCCTGAACACTCCCCAGTCTGTTCTCCACAACCCTAAACACTCCCCAGTCTGTTCTCCACTTCCCTGAACACTCCCCAGTCTGTTCTCCTCTACCCTGAACACTCCCCAGTCCGTTCTCTACTACCCTGAACACTCCCCGGGCTGTTCTCCAGTACCTTGAACACTCTCCAGTCTGTTCTCCACTACCCTGAACACTCCCCAGTCCGTTCTCTACTACCCTGAACACTCCCCAGTCTGTTCTCCACTACCCTGAACACTCCCCAGTCTGTTCTCTACTACCCTGAACACTCCCCAGTCTGTTCTCCACTACCCTGAACACTCCCCAGTCTGTTCTCCACTACCCTGAACACTCCCCAGTCTGTTCTCCACTACCCTGAACACTCCCCAGTCTGTTCTCTACTACCCTGAACACTCCCCAGTCTGTTCTCCACTACCCTGAACACTCCCCAGTCTGTTCTCAACTACCCTGAACACTCCCCAGTCTGTTCTCCACTACCCTGAACACTCCCCAGTCTGTTCTCCACTACCCTGAACACTCCCCAGCCTGTTCTCCACTACCCTGAACACTCCCCAGTATGTTCTCCACTACCCTGAACACTCCCCAGTCTGTTCTCCACAACCCTAAACACTCCCCAGTCTGTTCTCCACTTCCCTGAACACTCCACAGTATGTTCTATACTACCCTGAACACTCCCCAGGCTGTTCTCCACTTCTCTGAACACTCCCCAGTCTGTTATTTACTAACCTGAACACTCCCCAGTCTGTTCTTTACTACCCTGAACACTCCCCAGTCTGTTCTCTACTACCCTGAACACTCCCAAGTCTGTGCTCCACTACCCTGAACACTCCCCAGTCTGTTATTTACTAACCTGAACACTCCCCAGTCTGTTCTTTACTACCCTGAACACTCCCCAGTCTGTTCTCTACTACCCTGAACACTCCCAAGTCTGTTCTCCACTACCCTGAACACTCCCAAGTCTGTTCTCCACTACCCTGAACACTCCCCAGTCTGTTCTCCACTACCCTGTACACTCCCCAGTCTGTTCTCCACTACCCTGAATACTACCCAGGCTCTTCTCTCCTACCCTGAACACCCACCAGGCTGTTCTCCACTACCCTGAACACTCCCCAATCTGTTCTCTACTACACTGAACACTCCCAGGCTGTTCTCTACTACCCTGAACCCTCCCCAGTCTGTTCTCTCCTACCCTGAACACTCCCCAGTCTCTTCTCCACTACCCTGAACACTCCCCAATCTGTTCTCTACTACTACACTGAACACTCCCAGGCTGTTCTCTACTACCCTGAACACTCCCCAGTCTGTTCTCTCCTACCCTGAACAGTCCACAGTCTCTTCTCCACTACCCTGAACACTACCCAGGCTGTTCTCCACTACCATGAACACTCCCCAGTCTGTTCTGTACTACCCTGAACACTCCCCAGGCTGTTCTCCAATACCCTGAACACTCCCCAGTCTGTTTTCCACAACCCTAAACACTCCCCAGTCTGTTCTCTACTACCCTGAACACTCCCCAGTCTGTTCTCCAATACCCTGAACACTCCCCAGTCTGTTCTCCACTACCCAGAACACTCCCCAGTCTATTCTCCACTACCCTGAACATTCCCCAGTCTGTTCTCTACTACCCTGAACACTCCCCAGGCTGTTCTCCAATACCCTGAACACTCCCCAGTCTGTTCTCCACTACCCTGAACACTCCCCAGTCTGTTCTCCACTGCCCTGAACACTCCCCAGTCTGTTCTCTACTACCCTGATAACTCCCCAGTCTGTTCTCCACTACCCTGAACACTCCCCAGTCTGTTTTCCAATACCCTGAACACTCCCCAGTCTGTTATCCACTACCCTGAACACTCCCCAGTCTGTTCTCCACTTCCCTGAACACTCCCCAGTCTGTTCTCTACTACCCTGAACACTCCCGAGTCTGTTCTCTACTACCCTGAACACTCCCCAGTCTGTTCTCGACTACCCTGAACACTCCCCAGTCTGTAATTTACTACCCTGAACACTCCCAAGTCTGTTTTCTACTACCCTGAACACTCCCCAGTCTGTTCTCTACTACCCTGAACACTCCCCAGTCTGTTCTCCACTAACCTGAACACTCCCCAGGCTGTTATCCACTTATCTGAACACTCCCCAATCTGTTATTTACTAACCTGAACACTCCCCAGTCTGTTCTTTACTACCCTGAACACTCCCAGTCTGTTCTCTACTACCCTGAACACTCCCCAGTCTGTTCTCTACTACCCTGAACACTCCCCAGTCTGTTCTCCACTACCCTGAACACTCCCCAGCCTGTTCTCCACTACCCTGAACACTCCCCAGTCTGTTCTCTACTACCCTGTACACTCCCCAGTCTGTTCTCCACTACCCTGAACACTCCCCAGTCTGTTCTCTCCTACCCTGAACACTCCCCAGTCTGTTCTATACTACCCTGAACACTCCCCAGTCTGTTCTCTCCTACACTGAACACTCCCCAGTCTGTTCTATACTACCCTGAACACTCCCCAGTCTGTTCTCCACTACCCTGAACACTCCCCAGCCTGTTCTCCACTACCCTGAACACTCCCCAGTCTGTTCTCCACTACCCTGAACACTCCCCAGTCTGTTCTCTACTACCCTGAATACTACCCAGGCTGTTCTCTCCTACCCTGAACACTCCTCAGGCTGTTCTCCACTACCCTGAACTGAACACTCCCCAATCTGTTCTCTACTACACTGAACACTCCCAGGTTGTTCTCTACTACCCTGAACACTCCCCAGTCTGTTCTCCAATACCCTGGACACTCCCCAGTCTGTTCTCCACTACCCTGAACACTCCCCAGTCTGTTATCCAATACCCTGAACACTCCCCAGTCTCTTCTCCACTACCCTGAACACTCCCCAGTCTGTTCTCCACTACCCTGAACACTACCCAGGCTGTTCTCCACTACCCTGAACACTCCCCAGTCTGTTCTCTACTACCCTGAACACTCCCCAGGCTGTTCTCCAATACCCTGAACACTCCCCAGTCTGTTTTCCACTACCCCAAACACTCCCCAGTCTGTTCTCTACTACCCTGAACACTCCCCAGTCTGTTCTCTACTACCCTGAACACTCCCCAGTCTGTTCTCCACTACCCTGAACACTCCCCAGTCTGTTCTCCAATACCCTGAACACTACCCACCCAGGATGTACTCCACTACCCTGAACACTCCCCAGTCTGTTCTCTACTACCCTGAATACTCCCCAGGCTGTTATCCACTACCCTGAACACTCCCCAGTCTGTTCTCCACTACCCTGAATACTACCCAGGCTCTTCTCTCCTACCCTGAACACCCACCAGGCTGTTCTCTACTACCCTGAACACTCCCAAGTCTGTTCTCCACTACCCTGAACACTCCCAAGTCTGTTCTCCACTACCCTGAACACTCCCCAGTCTGTTCTCCACTACCCTGTACACTCCCCAGTTTGTTCTCCACTACCCTGAATACTACCCAGGCTCTTCTCTCCTACCCTGAACACCCACCAGGCTGTTCTCCACTACCCTGAACACTCCCCAGTCTGTTCTCCACAACCCTAAACACTCCCCAGTCTGTTCTCCACTTCCCTGAACACTCCCCAGTCTGTTCTATACTACCCTGAACACTCCCCAGGCCAGGCTGTTCTCCACTTCTCTGAACACTCCCCAGTCTGTTATTTACTAACCTGAACACTCCCCAGTCTGTTCTTTACTACCCTGAACACTCCCCAGTCTGTTCTCTACTACCCTGAACACTCCCAAGTCTGTGCTCCACTACCCTGAACACTCCCCAGTCTGTTATTTACTAACCTGAACACTCCCCAGTCTGTTCTTTACTACCCTGAACACTCCCCAGTCTGTTCTCTACTACCCTGAACACTCCCAAGTCTGTTCTCCACTACCCTGAACACTCCCAAGTCTGTTCTCCACTACCCTGAACACTCCCCAGTCTGTTCTCCACTACCCTGTACACTCCCCAGTTTGTTCTCCACTACCCTGAATACTACCCAGGTTCTTCTCTCCTACCCTGAACACCCACCAGGCTGTTCTCCACTACCCTGAACACTCCCCAATCTGTTCTCTACTACACTGAACACTCCCAGGCTGTTCTCTACTACCCACCCTGAACCCTCCCCAGTCTGTTCTCTCCTACCCTGAACACTCCCCAGTCTCTTCTCCACTACCCTGAACACTCCCCAATCTGTTCTCTACTACACTGAACACTCCCAGGCTGTTCTCTACTACCCTGAACACTCCCCAGTCTGTTCTCTCCTACCCTGAACACTCCACAGTCTCTTCTCCACTACCCTGAACACTACCCAGGCTGATCTCCACTACCATGAACACTCCCCAGTCTGTTCTCTACTACCCTGAACACTCCCCAGGCTGTTCTCCAATACCCTGAACACTCCCCAGTCTGTTTTCCACAACCCTAAACACTCCCCAGTCTGTTCTCTACTACCCTGAACACTCCCCAGTCTGTTCTCCAATACCCTGAACACTCCCCAGTCTGTTCTCCACTACCCTGAACACTCCCCAGTCTGTTCTCCACTACCCTGAACATTCCCCAGTCTGTTCTCTACTACCCTGAACACTCCCCAGTCTGTTCTGTTCTATACTACCCTGAACACTCCCCAGTCTGTTCTCTCCTACACTGAACACTCCCCAGTCTGTTCTATACTACCCTGAACACTCCCCAGTCTGTTCTCCACTACCCTGAACACTCCCCAGCCTGTTCTCCACTACCCTGAACACTCCCCAGTCTGTTCTCCACTACCCTGAACACTCCCCAGTCTGTTCTCCACTACCCTGAACACTCCCCAGGCTGTTCTCTACTACCCTGAATACTACCCAGGCTGTTCTCTCCTACCCTGAACACTCCCCAGGCTGTTCTCCACTACCCTGAACACTCCCCAATCTGTTCTCTACTACACTGAACACTCCCAGGTTGTTCTCTACTACCCTGAACACTCCCCAGTCTGTTCTTCAATACCCTGGACACTCCCCAGTCTGTTATCCAATACCCTGAACACTCCCCAGTCTCTTCTCCACTACCCTGAACACTCCCCAGGCTGTTCTCCACTACCCTACCCTGAACACTACCCAGGCTGTTCTCCACTACCCTGAACACTACCCATGCTGTTCTCCACTACCCTGAACAATCCCCAGTCTGTTCTCTACTACCCTGAACACTCCCCAGTCTGTTCTCTACTACCCTGAACACTCCCCAGTCTGTTCTCCACTACCCTGAACACTCCCCAGTCTGTTCTCCACTACCCTGAACACTACCCAGGATGTACTCCACTACCCTGAACACTCCCCAGTCTGTTCTCTACTACCCTGAATACTCCCCAGGCTGTTATCCACTACCCTGAACACTCCCCAGTCTGTTCTCCACTACCCTGAACACTCCCCAGTCTGTTCTCCACTACCCTGAACACTCCCCAGTCTGTTCTCTACTACCCTGAACACTCCCCAGTCTGTTCTCCACTACCCTGAACACTCCCCAGTCTGTTCTCCACTACCCTGAACACTCCCCAGTCTGTTCTCCACTACCCTGAACACTCCCCAGTCTGTTCTCCCTCCACTACCCTGAACACTCCCCAGCCTGTTCTCCACTACCCTGAACACTCCCCAGTCTGTTCTCCACTACCCTGAACACTCCCCAGTCTGTTCTCCACAACCCTAAACACTCCCCAGTCTGTTCTCCACTTCCCTGAACACTCCCCAGTCTGTTCTATACTACCCTGAACACTCCCCAGGCTGTTCTCCACTTCTCTGAACACTCCCCAGTCTGTTATTTACTAACCTGAACACTCCCCAGTCTGTTCTTTACTACCCTGAACACTCCCCAGTCTGTTCTCTACTACCCTGAACACTCCCAAGTCTGTGCTCCACTACCCTGAACACTCCCCAGTCTGTTATTTACTAACCTGAACACTCCCCAGTCTGTTCTTTACTACCCTGAACACTCCCCAGTCTGTTCTCTACTACCCTGAACACTCCCAAGTCTGTTCTCCACTACCCTGAACACTCCCAAGTCTGTTCTCCACTACCCACCCTGAACACTCCCCAGTCTGTTCTCCACTACCCTGTACACTCCCCAGTTTGTTCTCCACTACCCTGAATACTACCCAGGCTCTTCTCTCCTACCATGAACACCCACCAGGCTGTTCTCCACTACCCTGAACACTCCCCAATCTGTTCTCTACTACACTGAACACTCCCAGGCTGTTCTCTACTACCCTGAACCCTCCCCAGTCTGTTCTCTCCTACCCTGAACACTCCCCAGTCTCTTCTCCACTACCCTGAACACTCCCCAATCTGTTCTCTACTACACTGAACACTCCCAGGCTGTTCTCTACTACCCTGAACACTCCCCAGTCTGTTCTCTCCTACCCTGAACACTCCACAGTCTCTTCTCCACTACCCTGAACACTACCCAGGCTGATCTCCACTACCATGAACACTCCCCAGTCTGTTCTCTACTACCCTGAACACTCCCCAGGCTGTTCTCCAATACCCTGAACACTACACTCCCCAGTCTGTTTTCCACAACCCTAAACACTCCCCAGTCTGTTCTCTACTACCCTGAACACTCCCCAGTCTGTTCTCCAATACCCTGAACACTCCCCAGTCTGTTCTCCACTACCCTGAACACTCCCCAGTCTGTTCTCCACTACCCTGAACATTCCCCAGTCTGTTCTCTACTACCCTGAACACTCCCCAGTCTGTTCTATACTACCCTGAACACTCCCCAGTCTGTTCTCTCCTACACTGAACACTCCCCAGTCTGTTCTATACTACCCTGAACACTCCCCAGTCTGTTCTCCACTACCCTGAACACTCCCCAGCCTGTTCTCCACTACCCTGAACACTCCCCAGTCTGTTCTCCACTACCCTGAACACTCCCCAGTCTGTTCTCCACTACCCTGAACACTCCCCAGGCTGTTCTCTACTACCCTGAATACTACCCAGGCTGTTCTCTCCTACCCTGAACACTCCCCAGGCTGTTCTCCACTCCACTACCCTGAACACTCCCCAATCTGTTCTCTACTACACTGAACACTCCCAGGTTGTTCTCTACTACCCTGAACACTCCCCAGTCTGTTCTTCAATACCCTGGACACTCCCCAGTCTGTTATCCAATACCCTGAACACTCCCCAGTCTCTTCTCCACTACCCTGAACACTCCCCAGTCTGTTCTCCACTACCCTGAACACTACCCAGGCTGTTCTCCACTACCCTGAACACTACCCATGCTGTTCTCCGCTACCCTGAACAATCCCCAGTCTGTTCTCTACTACCCTGAACACTCCCCAGGCTGTTCTCCAATACCCTGAACACTCCCCAGTCTGTTTTCCACTACCCCAAACACTCCACAGTCTGTTCTCTACTACCCTGAACACTCCCCCGTCTGTTCTCTACTACCCTGAACACTCCCCAGGCTTTTCTCCACTTCTCTGAACACTCCCCAGTCTGTTATTTACTAACCTGAACACTCCCCAGTCTGTTCTGTTCTCTACTACCCTGAACACTCCCCAGTCTGTTCTCTACTACCCTGAACACTCCCCAGTCTGTTCTCCACTACCCTGAACACTCCCCAGTCTGTTCTCCACTACCCTGAACACTCCCCAGGATGTACTCCACTACCCTGAACACTCCCCAGTCTGTTCTCTACTACCCTGAATACTCCCCAGGCTGTTATCCACTACCCTGAACACTCCCCAGTCTGTTCTCCACTACCCTGAACACTCCCCAGTCTGTTCTCCACTACCCTGAACACTCCCCAGTCTGTTCTCTACTACCCTGAACACTCCCCAGTCTGTTCTCCACTACCCTGAACACTCCCCAGTCTGTTCTCCACTACCCTGAACACTCCCCAGTCTGTTCTCCACTACCCTGAACACTCCCCAGTCTGTTCTCCACTACCCTGAACACTCCCCAGCCTGTTCTCCACTACCCTGAACACTCCCCAGTCTGTTCTCCACTACCCTGAACACTCCCTCCCCAGTCTGTTCTCCACAACCCTAAACACTCCCCAGTCTGTTCTCCACTTCCCTGAACACTCCCCAGTCTGTTCTATACTACCCTGAACACTCCCCAGGCTGTTCTCCACTTCTCTGAACACTCCCCAGTCTGTTATTTACTACCCTGAACACTCCCCAGTCTGTTCTTTACTACCCTGAACACTCCCCAGTCTGTTCTCTACTACCCTGAACACTCCCAAGTCTGTGCTCCACTACCCTGAACACTCCCCAGTCTGTTATTTACTAACCTGAACACTCCCCAGTCTGTTCTTTACTACCCTGAACACTCCCCAGTCTGTTCTCTACTACCCTGAACACTCCCAAGTCTGTTCTCCACTACCCTGAACACTCCCAAGTCTGTTCTCCACTACCCTGAACACTCCCCAGTCTGTTCTCCACTACCCTGTACACTCCCCAGTCTGTTCTCCACTACCCTGAATACTACCCAGGCTCTTCTCTCCTACCCTGAACACACACCCGCCAGGCTGTTCTCCACTACCCTGAACACTCCCCAATCTGTTCTCTACTACACTGAACACTCCCAGGCTGTTCTCTACTACCCTGAACCCTCCCCAGTCTGTTCTCTCCTACCCTGAACACTCCCCAGTCTCTTCTCCACTACCCTGAACACTCCCCAGTCTGTTCTCTACTACCCTGTACACTCCCCAGTCTGTTCTCCACTACCCTGAACACTCCCCAGTCTGTTCTCTCCTACCCTGAACACTCCCCAGTCTGTTCTATACTACCCTGAACACTCCCCAGTCTGTTCTCTCCTACACTGAACACTCCCCAGTCTGTTCTATACTACCCTGAACACTCCCCAGTCTGTTCTCCACTACCCTGAACACTCCCCAGCCTGTTCTCCACTACCCTGAACACTCCCCAGTCTGTTCTCCACTACCCTGAACACTCCCCAGTCTGTTCTCTACTACCCTGAATACTACCCAGGCTGTTCTCTCCTACCCTGAACACTCCTCAGGCTGTTCTCCACTACCCTGAACACTCCCCAATCTGTTCTCTACTACACTGAACACTCCCAGGTTGTTCTCTACTACCCTGAACACTCCCCAGTCTGTTCTCCAATACCCTGGACACTCCCCAGTCTGTTCTCCACTACCCTGAACACTCCCCAGTCTGTTATCCAATACCCTGAACACTCCCCAGTCTCTTCTCCACTACCCTGAACACTCCCCAGTCTGTTCTCCACTACCCTGAACACTACCCAGGCTGTTCTCCACTACCCTGAACACTCCCCAGTCTGTTCTCTACTACCCTGAACACTCCCCAGGCTGTTCTCCAATACCCTGAACACTCCCCAGTCTGTTTTCCACTACCCCAAACACTCCCCAGTCTGTTCTCTACTACCCTGAACACTCCCCAGTCTGTTCTCTACTACCCTGAACACTCCCCAGTCTGTTCTCTACTACCCTGAACACTCCCCAGTCTGTTCTCCACTACCCTGAACACTCCCCAGTCTGTTCTCCAATACCCTGAACACTACCCAGGATGTACTCCACTACCCTGAACACTCCCCAGTCTGTTCTCTACTACCCTGAATACTCCCCAGGCTGTTATCCACTACCCTGAACACTCCCCAGTCTGTTCTCCACTACCCTGAATACTACCCAGGCTCTTCTCTCCTACCCTGAACACCCACCAGGCTGTTCTCTACTACCCTGAACACTCCCAAGTCTGTTCTCCACTACCCTGAACACTCCCAAGTCTGTTCTCCACTACCCTGAACACTCCCCAGTCTGTTCTCCACTACCCTGTACACTCCCCAGTTTGTTCTCCACTACCCTGAATACTACCCAGGCTCTTCTCTCCTACCCTGAACACCCACCAGGCTGTTCTCCACTACCCTGAACACTCCCCAGTCTGTTCTCCACAACCCTAAACACTCCCCAGTCTGTTCTCCACTTCCCTGAACACTCCCCAGTCTGTTCTATACTACCCTGAACACTCCCCAGGCTGTTCTCCACTTCTCTGAACACTCCCCAGTCTGTTATTTACTAACCTGAACACTCCCCAGTCTGTTCTTTACTACCCTGAACACTCCCCAGTCTGTTCTCTACTACCCTGAACACTCCCAAGTCTGTGCTCCACTACCCTGAACACTCCCCAGTCTGTTATTTACTAACCTGAACACTCCCCAGTCTGTTCTTTACTACCCTGAACACTCCCCAGTCTGTTCTCTACTACCCTGAACACTCCCAAGTCTGTTCTCCACTACCCTGAACACTCCCAAGTCTGTTCTCCACTACCCTGAACACTCCCCAGTCTGTTCTCCACTACCCTGTACACTCCCCAGTTTGTTCTCCACTACCCTGAATACTACCCAGGTTCTTCTCTCCTACCCTGAACACCCACCAGGCTGTTCTCCACTCCACTACCCTGAACACTCCCCAATCTGTTCTCTACTACACTGAACACTCCCAGGCTGTTCTCTACTACCCTGAACCCTCCCCAGTCTGTTCTCTCCTACCCTGAACACTCCCCAGTCTCTTCTCCACTACCCTGAACACTCCCCAATCTGTTCTCTACTACACTGAACACTCCCAGGCTGTTCTCTACTACCCTGAACACTCCCCAGTCTGTTCTCTCCTACCCTGAACACTCCACAGTCTCTTCTCCACTACCCTGAACACTACCCAGGCTGATCTCCACTACCATGAACACTCCCCAGTCTGTTCTCTACTACCCTGAACACTCCCCAGGCTGTTCTCCAATACCCTGAACACTCCCCAGTCTGTTTTCCACAACCCTAAACACTCCCCAGTCTGTTCTCTACTACCCTGAACACTCCCCAGTCTGTTCTCCAATACCCTGAACACTCCCCAGTCTGTTCTCCACTACCCTGAACACTCCCCAGCCCAGTCTGTTCTCCACTACCCTGAACATTCCCCAGTCTGTTCTCTACTACCCTGAACACTCCCCAGTCTGTTCTATACTACCCTGAACACTCCCCAGTCTGTTCTCTCCTACACTGAACACTCCCCAGTCTGTTCTATACTACCCTGAACACTCCCCAGTCTGTTGTCCACTACCCTGAACACTCCCCAGCCTGTTCTCCACTACCCTGAACACTCCCCAGTCTGTTCTCCACTACCCTGAACACTCCCCAGTCTGTTCTCCACTACCCTGAACACTCCCCAGGCTGTTCTCTACTACCCTGAATACTACCCAGGCTGTTCTCTCCTACCCTGAACACTCCCCAGGCTGTTCTCCACTACCCTGAACACTCCCCAATCTGTTCTCTACTACACTGAACACTCCCAGGTTGTTCTCTACTACCCTGAACACTCCCCAGTCTGTTCTTCAATACCCTGGACACTCCCCAGTCTGTTATCCAATACCCTGAACACTCCCCAGTCTCTTCTCCACTACCCTGAACACTCCCCAGGCTGTTCTCCACTACCCTGAACACTACCCAGGCTGTTCTCCACTACCCTGAACACTACCCATGCTGTTCTCCACTACCCTGAACAATCCCCAGTCTGTTCTCTACTACCCTGAACACTCCCCAGTCTGTTCTCTACTACCCTGAACACTCCCCAGTCTGTTCTCCACTACCCTGAACACTCCCCAGTCTGTTCTCCACTACCCTGAACACTACCCAGGATGTACTCCACTACCCTGAACACTCCCCAGTCTGTTCTCTACTACCCTGAATACTCCCCAGGCTGTTATCCACTACCCTGAACACTCCCCAGTCTGTTCTCCACTACCCTGAACACTCCCCAGTCTGTTCTCCACTACCCTGAACACTCCCCAGTCTGTTCTCTACTACCCTGAACACTCCCCAGTCTGTTCTCCACTACCCTGAACACTCCCCAGTCTGTTCTGTTCTCCACTACCCTGAACACTCCCCAGTCTGTTCTCCACTACCCTGAACACTCCCCAGTCTGTTCTCCACTACCCTGAACACTCCCCAGCCTGTTCTCCACTACCCTGAACACTCCCCAGTCTGTTCTCCACTACCCTGAACACTCCCCAGTCTGTTCTCCACAACCCTAAACACTCCCCAGTCTGTTCTCCACTTCCCTGAACACTCCCCAGTCTGTTCTATACTACCCTGAACACTCCCCAGGCTGTTCTCCACTTCTCTGAACACTCCCCAGTCTGTTATTTACTAACCTGAACACTCCCCAGTCTGTTCTTTACTACCCTGAACACTCCCCAGTCTGTTCTCTACTACCCTGAACACTCCCAAGTCTGTGCTCCACTACCCTGAACACTCCCCAGTCTGTTATTTACTAACCAGAACACTCCCCAGTCTGTTCTTTACTACCCTGAACACTCCCCAGTCTGTTCTCTACTACCCTGAACACTCCCAAGTCTGTTCTCCACTACCCTGAACACTCCCAAGTCTGTTCTCCACTACCCTGAACACTCCCCAGTCTGTTCTCCACTACCCTGTACACTCCCCAGTTTGTTCTCCACTACCCTGAATACTACCCAGGCTCTTCTCTCCTACCATGAACACCCACCAGGCTGTTCTCCACTACCCTGAACACTCCCCAATCTGTTCTCTACTACACTGAACACTCCCAGGCTGTTCTCTACTACCCTGAACCCTCCCCAGTCTGTTCTCTCCTACCCTGAACACTCCCCAGTCTCTTCTCCACTACCCTGAACACTCCCCAATCTGTTCTCTACTACACTGAACACTCCCAGGCTGTTCTCTACTACCCTGAACACTCCCCAGTCTGTTCTCTCCTACCCTGAACACTCCACAGTCTCTTCTCCACTACCCTGAACACTACCCAGGCTGATCTCCACTACCATGAACACTCCCCAGTCTGTTCTCTACTACCCTCCCTGAACACTCCCCAGGCTGTTCTCCAATACCCTGAACACTCCCCAGTCTGTTTTCCACAACCCTAAACACTCCCCAGTCTGTTCTCTACTACCCTGAACACTCCCCAGTCTGTTCTCCAATACCCTGAACACTCCCCAGTCTGTTCTCCACTACCCTGAACACTCCCAAGTCTGTTCTCCACTACCCTGAACACTCCCCAGTCTGTTCTCCACTACCCTGTACACTCCCCAGTTTGTTCACCACTACCCTGAATACTACCCAGGCTCTTCTCTCCTACCATGAACACCCACCAGGCTGTTCTCCACTACCCTGAACACTCCCCAATCTGTTCTCTACTACACTGAACACTCCCAGGCTGTTCTCTACTACCCTGAACCCTCCCCAGTCTGTTTCTGTTCTCTCCTACCCTGAACACTCCCCAGTCTCTTCTCCACTACCCTGAACACTCCCCAATCTGTTCTCTACTACACTGAACACTCCCAGGCTGTTCTCTACTACCCTGAACACTCCCCAGTCTGTTCTCTCCTACCCTGAACACTCCACAGTCTCTTCTCCACTACCCTGAACACTACCCAGGCTGATCTCCACTACCATGAACACTCCCCAGTCTGTTCTCTACTACCCTGAACACTCCCCAGGCTGTTCTCCAATACCCTGAACACTCCCCAGTCTGTTTTCCACAACCCTAAACACTCCCCAGTCTGTTCTCTACTACCCTGAACACTCCCCAGTCTGTTCTCCAATACCCTGAACACTCCCCAGTCTGTTCTCCACTACCCTGAACACTCCCCAGTCTGTTCTCCACTACCCTGAACATTCCCCAGTCTGTTCTCTACTACCCTGAACACTCCCCAGTCTGTTCTATACTACCCTGAACACTCCCCAGTCTGTTCTCTCCTACACTGAACACTCCCCAGTCTGTTCTATACTACCCTGAACACTCCCCAGTCTGTTCTCCACTACCCTGAACACTCCCCAGCCTGTTCTCCACTACCCTGAACACTCCCCAGTCTGTTCTCCACTACCCTGAACACTCCCCAGTCTGTTCTCCACTACCCTGAACACTCCCCAGGCTGTTCTCTACTACCCTGAATACTACCCAGGCTGTTCTCTCCTACCCTGAACACTCCCCAGGCTGTTCTCCACTACCCTGAACACTCCCCAATCTGTTCTCTACTACACTGAACACTCCCAGGTTGTTCTCTACTACCCTGAACACTCCCCAGTCTGTTCTTCAATACCCTGGACACTCCCCAGTCTGTTATCCAATACCCTGAACACTCCCCAGTCTCTTCTCCACTACCCTGAACACTCCCCAGTCTGTTCTCCACTACCCTGAACACTCCCCAGTCTGTTCTCCACTACCCTGAACACTACCCATGCTGTTCTCCGCTACCCTGAACAATCCCCAGTCTGTTCTCTACTACCCTGAACACTCCCCAGGCTGTTCTCCAATACCCTGAACACTCCCCAGTCTGTTTTACACTACCCCAAACACTCCACAGTCTGTTCTCTACTACCCTGAACACTCCCCCGTCTGTTCTCTACTACCCTGAACACTCCCCAGGCTTTTCTCCACTTCTCTGAACACTCCCCAGTCTGTTATTTACTAACCTGAACACTCCCCAGTCTGTTCTCTACTACCCTGAACACTCCCCAGTCTGTTCTCTACTACCCTGAACACTCCCCAGTCTGTTCTCCACTACCCTGAACACTCCCCAGTCTGTTCTCCACTACCCTGAACACTACCCAGGATGTACTCCACTACCCTGAACACTCCCCAGTCTGTTCTCTACTACCCTGAATACTCCCCAGGCTGTTATCTTATCCACTACCCTGAACACTCCCCAGTCTGTTCTCCACTACCCTGAACACTCCCCAGTCTGTTCTCCACTACCCTGAACACTCCCCAGTCTGTTCTCTACTACCCTGAACACTCCCCAGTCTGTTCTCCACTACCCTGAACACTCCCCAGTCTGTTCTCCACTACCCTGAACACTCCCCAGTCTGTTCTCCACTACCCTGAACACTCCCCAGTCTGTTCTCCACTACCCTGAACACTCCCCAGCCTGTTCTCCACTACCCTGAACACTCCCCAGTCTGTTCTCCACTACCCTGAACACTCCCCAGTCTGTTCTCCACAACCCTAAACACTCCCCAGTCTGTTCTCCACTTCCCTGAACACTCCCCAGTCTGTTCTATACTACCCTGAACACTCCCCAGGCTGTTCTCCACTTCTCTGAACACTCCCCAGTCTGTTATTTACTACCCTGAACACTCCCCAGTCAGTCTGTTCTTTACTACCCTGAACACTCCCCAGTCTGTTCTCTACTACCCTGAACACTCCCAAGTCTGTGCTCCACTACCCTGAACACTCCCCAGTCTGTTATTTACTAACCTGAACACTCCCCAGTCTGTTCTTTACTACCCTGAACACTCCCCAGTCTGTTCTCTACTACCCTGAACACTCCCAAGTCTGTTCTCCACTACCCTGAACACTCCCAAGTCTGTTCTCCACTACCCTGAACACTCCCCAGTCTGTTCTCCACTACCCTGTACACTCCCCAGTCTGTTCTCCACTACCCTGAATACTACCCAGGCTCTTCTCTCCTACCCTGAACACCCGCCAGGCTGTTCTCCACTACCCTGAACACTCCCCAATCTGTTCTCTACTACACTGAACACTCCCAGGCTGTTCTCTACTACCCTGAACACTCCCCAGTCTGTTCTCTCCTACCCTGAACACTCCACAGTCTCTTCTCCACTACCCTGAACACTACCCAGGCTGTTCTCCACCACCATGAACACTCCCCAGTCTGTTCTCTACTACCCTGAACACTCCCCAGGCTGTTCTCCAATACCCTGAACACTCCCCAGTCTGTTTTCCACAACCCTAAACACTCCCCAGTCTGTTCTCTACTACCCTGAACACTCCCCAGTCTGTTCTCCAATACCCTGAACACTCCCCAGTCTGTTCTCCACTACCCTGAACACTCCCCAGTCTGTTCCCCACTACCCTGAACATTCCCCAGTCTGTTCTCTACTACCCTGAACACTCCACAGTCTGTTCTCCAATACCCTGAACACTCCCCAGTCTGTTCTCCACTACCCTGAACACTCCCCAGTCTGTTCTCCACTGCCCTGAACACTCCCCAGTCTGTTCTCTACTACCCTGATAACTCCCCAGTCTGTTCTCCACTACCCTGAACACTCCCCAGTCTGTTCTCCAATACCCTGAACACTCCCCAGTCTGTTATCCACTACCCTGAACACTCCCCAGTCTGTTCTCCACTTCCCTGAACACTCCCCAGTCTGTTCTCTACTACCCTGAACACTCCCCAGTCTGTTCTCTACTACCCTGAACACTCCCCAGTCTGTTCTCGACTACCCTGAACACTCCCCAGTCTGTAATTTACTACCCTGAACACTCCCCAATCTGTTATTTACTAACCTGAACACTCCCCAGTATGTTCTTTACTACCCTGAACACTCCCCAGTCTGTTCTCTACTACCCTGAACACTCCACAGTCTGTTCTCTACTACCCTGAACACTCCCCAGTCTGTTCTCCACTACCCTGAACACTCCCCAGCCTGTTCTCCACTACCCTGAACACTCCCCAGTCTGTTCTCTACTACCCTGTACACTCCCCAGTCTGTTCTCCACTACCCTGAACACTCCCCAGTCTGTTCTCTCCTACCCTGAACACTCCCCAGTCTGTTCTATACTACCCTGAACACTCCCCAGTCTGTTCTCTCCTACACTGAACACTCCCCAGTCTGTTCTATACTACCCTGAACAATCCCCAGTCTGTTCTCCACTACCCTGAACACTCCCCAGCCTGTTCTCCACTACCATGAACACACCCCAGTCTGTTCTCCACTACCCTGAACACTCCCCAGTCTGTTCTCCACTACCCTGAACACTCCCCAGGCTGTTCTCTACTACCCTGAATACTACCCAGGCTGTTCTCTCCTACCCTGAACACTCCCCAGGCTGTTCTCCACTACCCTGAACACTCCCCAATCTGTTCTCTACTACACTGAACACTCCCAGGTTGTTCTCTACTACCCTGAACACTCCCCAGTCTGTTCTCCAATACCCTGGACACTCCCCAGTCTGTTCTCCACTACCCTGAACACTCCCCAGTCTGTTATCCAATACCCTGAACACTCCCCAGTCTCTTCTCCACTACCCTGAACACTCCCCAGTCTGTTCTCCACTACCCTGAACACTACCCAGGCTGTTCTCCACTACCCTGAACACTCCCCAGTCTGTTCTCTACAACCCTGAACACTCCCCAGGCTGTTCTCCAATACCCTGAACACTCCCCAGTCTGTTTTCCACTACCCCAAACACTCCCCAGTTTGTTCTCTACTACCCTGAACACTCCCCCGTCTGTTCTCTACTACCCTGAACACTCCCCAGGCTTTTCTCCACTTCTCTGAACACTCCCCAGTCTGTTATTTACTAACCTGAACACTCCCCAGTCTGTTCTCTCCTACCCTGAACACTCCCCAGTCTGTTCTCCACTACCCTGAACACTCCCCAGTCTGTTCTCCACTACCCTGAACACTCCCCAGTCTGTTCTCCTACCCTGAACACTCCCCAGTCCGTACTCCACTACCCTGAACACTCCCCTGTCTGTTCTCCAATACCCTGAACACTCCCCAGTCTGTTCTCCACTACCCTGAACACTCCCCAGTCTGTTCTCTCCTACCCTGAACACTCCCCAGTCTGTTCTCCACTACCCTGAACACTCCCCAGTCTGTTCTCCACTACCCTGAACACTCCCCAGTCTGTTCTCCACTACTCTGAACACTCCCCAGTCTGTTCTCTACTACCCTGAACACTCCCCAGTCTGTCCTCTCCTACCCTGAACACTCCCCAGTCTGTTCTCTACTACCCTGAACACTCCCCAGTCTGTTCTCTACTACCCTGAACACTCCCCAGGCTGTTCTCCACTACCCTGAACACTCCCCAGTCTGTTCTCCACTACCCTGAACACTCCTCAGTCTGTTCTCCACTACCCTGGACACTCCCCAGTCTGTTCTCCACTACCCTGAACACTCCCCAGTCTGTTCTCCACTACCCTGAACACTCCCCAGTCTGTTCTCCACTACCCTGAACACTCCCCAGTCTGTTCTCCACTACCCTGAACACTCCCCAGTCTGTTCTCCACTACCCTGAACACTCCCCAGTCTGTTCTCTACTACCCTGAACACTCCCCAGTCTGTTCTCTACTACCCTGAACACTCCCCAGTCTGTTCTCTACTACCCTGAACACTCCCCAGTCTGTTCTCTCCTACCCTGAACACTCCCCAGTCTGTTCTCCACAACCCTAAACAGTCCCCAGTCTGTTCTCCACTACCCTGGACACTCCCCAGTCTGTTCTCCACTACCCTGAACACTCCCCAGTCTGTTCTCTACTACCCTGAACACTCCCCAGTCTGTTCTCTACTACCCTGAACACTCCCCAGTCTGTTCTCTACTACCCTGAACACTCCCCAGTCTGTTCTCCACTACCCTGAACACTCCCCAGTCTGTTCTCCACTACCCTGAACACTCCCCAGTCTGTTCTCCACTACCCTGAACACTCCCCAGTCTGTTCTCCACTACCCTGAACACTCCCCAGTCTGTTCTCCACTACCCTGAACACTCCCCAGTCTGTTCTCTACTACCCTGAACACTCCCCAGTCTGTTCTCCACTACCCTGAACACTCCCCAGTCTGTTCTCCACTACCCTGAACACTCCCCAGTCTGTTCTCCACTACCCTGAACACTCCCCAGTCTGTTCTCCAATACCCTGAACACTCCCCAGTCTGTTCTCCACTACTCTGAACACTCCCCAGTCTGTTCTCTACTACCTTGAACACTCCCCAGTCTGTTCTCTACTACCCTGAACACTCCCCAGTCTGTTCTCCACTACCCTGAACACTCCCCAGTCTGTTCTCCACTACCCTGAACACTCCCCAGTCTGTTCTCTACTACCCTGAACACTCCCCAGTCTGTTCTCTACTACCCTGAACAATCCCCAGTCTGTTCTCTCCTACCCTGAACACTCCCCAGTCTGTTCTCCACTACCCTGAACACTCCCCAGTCTGTTCTCTCCTACCCTGAACACTCCCCAGTCTGGTCTCCACTACCCTGAACACTCCCCAGTCTGTTCTCCACTACCCTGAACACTCCCCAGTCTGTTCTCTACTACCCTGAACACTCCCCAGTCTGTTCTCCACTACCCTGAACACTCCCCAGTGTGTTCTCCTCTACACTGAACACTCCCCAGTCTGTTCTCTACTACCCTGAACACTCCCCAGTCTGTTCTCCACTACCCTGAACACTCCCCAGTCTGTTCTCTCCTACCCTAAACACTCCCCAGTCTGTTCTCCACTACTCTGAACACTCCCCAGTCTGTTCTCCACTACCCTGGAACACTCCCCAGTCCGTTCACCACTACCCTGAACACTCCCCAGTCTGTTCTCTACTACCCCGAACACTCCCCAGTCTGTTCTCTACTACCCTGAACACTCCCCAGTCTGTTCTCCACTACCCTGAACACTCCCCAGTCTGTTCTATACTACCCTGAACACTCCCCAGTCTGTTCTCCACTACCCTGAACACTCCCCAGTGTGTTCTCCTCTACCCTGAACACTCCCCAGTCTGTTCTCTACTACCCTGAACACTCCCCAGTCTGTTCTCCACTACCCTGAACACTCCCCAGTCTGTTCTCTCCTACCCTAAACACTCCCCAGTCTGTTCTCCACTACTCTGAACACTCCCCAGTCTGTTCTCCACTACCCTGGAACACTCCCCAGTCTGTTCTCCACTACCCTGAACACTCCCCAGTCTGTTCTCTACTACCCCTGAACACTCCCCAGTCTGTTCTCCACTACCCTGAACACTCCCCAGTCTGTTCTCCACTACCCTGAACACTCCCCAGTCTGTTCTCCACTACCCTGAACACTCCCCAGTCTGTTCTCTACTACCCTGAACACTCCCCAGTCTGTTCTCTACTACCCTGAACACTCCCCAGTCTGTTCTCTCCTACCCTGAACACTCCCCAGTCTGTTCTCCACTACCCTGAACACTCCCAGTCTGTTCTCTCCTACCCTGAACACTCCCCAGTCTGGTTCTCCACTACCCTGAACACTCCCCAGTCTGTTCTCCACTACCCTGAACACTCCCCAGTCTGTTCTCTACTACCCTGAACACTCCCCAGTCTGTTCTCCACTACCCTGAACACTCCCCAGTGTGTTCTCCTCTACACTGAACACTCCCCAGTCTGTTCTCTACTACCCTGAACACTCCCCAGTCTGTTCTCCACTACCCTGAACACTCCCCAGTCTGTTCTCTACTACCCAGAACACTCCCCAGTCTGTTCTTTACTACCCTGAACACTCCCCAGTCTGTTCTCTACTACCCTGAACACTCCCCAGTCTGTTCTCTCCTACCCTGAACACTCCCCAGTCTGTTCTCCACAACCCTAAACAGTCCCCAGTCTGTTCTCCACTACCCTGGACACTCCCCAGTCTGTTCTCCACTACCCTGAACACTCCCCAGTCTGTTCTCTACTACCCTGAACACTCCCCAGTCTGTTCTCTACTACCCTGAACACTCCCCAGTCTGTTCTCTACTACCCTGAACACTCCCCAGTCTGTTCTCCACTACCCTGAACACTCCCCAGTCTGTTCTCCACTACCCTGAACACTCCCCAGTCTGTTCTCCACTACCCTGAACACTCCCCAGTCTGTTCTCCACTACCCTGAACACTCCCCAGTCTGTTCTCCACTACCCTGAACACTCCCCAGTCTGTTCTCTACTACCCTGAACACTCCCCAGTCTGTTCTCCACTACCCTGAACACTCCCCAGTCTGTTCTCCACTACCCTGAACACTCCCCAGTCTGTTCTCCACTACCCTGAACACTCCCCAGTCTGTTCTCCACTACCCTGAACACTCCCCAGTCTGTTCTCCACTACTCTGAACACTCCCCAGTCTGTTCTCTACTACCCTGAACACTCCCCAGTCTGTTCTCTACTACCCTGAACACTCCCCAGTCTGTTCTCCACTACCCTGAACACTCCCCAGTCTGTTCTCCACTACCCTGAACACTCCCCAGTCTGTTCTCTACTACCCTGAACACTCCCCAGTCTGTTCTCTACTACCCTGAACACTCCCCAGTCTGTTCTCTCCTACCCTGAACACTCCCCAGTCTGTTCTCCACTACCCTGAACACTCCCCAGTCTGTTCTCTCCTACCCTGAACACTCCCCAGTCTGTTCTCCACTACCCTGAACACTCCCCAGTCTGTTCTCCACTACCCTGAACACTCCCCAGTCTGTTCTCTACTACCCTGAACACTCCCCAGTCTGTTCTCCACTACCCTGAACACTCCCCAGTGTGTTCTCCTCTACCCTGAACACTCCCCAGTCTGTTCTCTACTACCCTGAACACTCCCCAGTCTGTTCTCCACTACCCTGAACACTCCCCAGTCTGTTCTCTCCTACCCTGAACACTCCCCAGTCTGTTCTCCACTACCCTGAACACTCCCCAGTCTGTTCTCCACTACCCTGGACACTCCCCAGTCGTTCACCACTACCCTGAACACTCCCCAGTCTGTTCTCTACTACCCCTGAACACTCCCCAGTCTGTTCTCTACTACCCTGAACACTCCCCAGTCTGTTCTCCACTACCCTGAACACTCCCCAGTCTGTTCTCCTACTACCCTGAACACTCCCCAGTCCTGTTCTCCACTACCCTGAACACTCCCCAGTCTGTTCTCCACTACCCTGAACACTCCCCAGTCTGTTCTCTACTACCCTGAACACTCCCCAGTCTGTTCTCCACTACCCTGAACACTCCCCAGTCTGTTCTCCTCCTACCCTGAACACTCCCCAGTCTGTTCTCCACTACTCTGAACACTCCCCAGTCTGTTCTCCACTACCCTGAACACTCCCCAGTCTGTTCTCCACTACTCTGAACACTCCCCAGTCTGTTCTCTACTACCCTGAACACTCCCCAGTCTGTTCTCTACTACCCTGAACACTCCCCAGTCTGTTCTCCACTACCCTGAACACTCCCCAGTCTGTTCTCTCCTACCCTGAACACTCCCCAGTCTGTTCTCTACTACCCTGAACACTCCCCAGTCTGTTCTCCACTACCCTGAACACTCCCCAGTCTGTTCTCTCCTACCCTAAACACTCCCCAGTCTGTTCTCTACTACCCTGAACACTCCCCAGTCTGTTCTCCAATACCCTGAACACTCCCCAGTCTGTTCTCCACTACTCTGAACACTCCCCAGTCTGTTCTCTACTACCCTGAACACTCCCCAGTCTGTTCTCCACTACCCTGAACACTCCCCAGTCTGTTCTCCACTACCCTGAACACTCCCCAGTCTGTTCTCCACTACCCTGAACACTCCCCAGTCTGTTCTCCACTACCCTGAACACTCCCCAGTCTGTTCTCCACTACCCTGAACACTCCCCAGTCTGTTCTCTACTACCCTGAACACTCCCCAGTCTGTTCTCTACTACCCTGAACACTCCCCAGTCTGTTCTCCACTACCCTGAACACTCCCCAGTCTGTTCTCTACTACCCTGAACACTCCCCAGTCTGTTCTCCACTACCCTGAACACTCCCCAGTCTGTTCTCTACTACCCTGAACACTCCCCAGTCTGTTCTCTACTACCCTGAACACTCCCCAGTCTGTTCTATACTACCCTGAACACTCCCCAGTCTGTTCTCCACTACCCTGAACACTCCCCAGTCTGTTCTCTACTACCCCGAACACTCCCCAGCCTGTTCACCACTACCCTGAACACTCCCCAGTCTGTTCTCTACTACCCTGAACACTCCCCAGTCTGTTCTCTACTACCCTGAACACTCCCCAGTCTGTTCTCTACTACCCTGAACACTCCCCAGTCTGTTCTCCACTACCCTGAACACTCCCCAGTCTGTTCTCTACTACCCTGAACACTCCCCAGTCTGTTCTCTACTACCCTGAACACTCCCCAGTCTGTTCTCTACTACCCTGAACACTCCCCAGTCTGTTCTCTCCTACCCTGAACACTCCCCAGTCTGTTATCCACTACCCTGAACACTCCCCAGTCTGTTCTCCACTACCCTGAACACTCCCCAGTCTGTTCTCCACTACCCTGAACACTCCCCAGTCTGTTCTCCACTACCCTGAACACTCCCCAGTCTGTTCTCTACTACCCTGAACACTCCCCACTCTGTTCTCCACTACCCTGAACACTCCCCAGTCTGTTCTCCACTACCCTGAACACTCCCCAGTCTGTTCTCCACTACCCTGAACACTCCCCAGTCTGTTCTCTACTACCCTGAACACTCCCCAGTCTGTTCTCTACTACCCTGAACACTCCCCAGTCTGTTCTCTACTACCCTGAACACTCCCCAGTCTGTTCTCCACTACCCTGAACACTCCCCAGTCTGTTCTCCACTACCCTGAACACTCCCCAGTCTGTTCTCTCCTACCCTGAACACTCCCCAGTCTGGTCTCCACTACCCTGAACACTCCCCAGTCTGTTCTCCACTACCCTGAACACTCCCCAGTCTGTTCTCTACTACCCTGAACACTCCCCAGTCTGTTCTCCACTACCCTGAACACTCCCCAGTGTGTTCTCCTCTACACTGAACACTCCCCAGTCTGTTCTCTACTACCCTGAACACTCCCCAGTCTGTTCTCCACTACCCTGAACACTCCCCAGTCTGTTCTCTCCTACCCTAAACACTCCCCAGTCTGTTCTCCACTACTCTGAACACTCCCCAGTCTGTTCTCCACTACCCTGGACACTCCCCAGTCCGTTCACCACTACCCTGAACACTCCCCAGTCTGTTCTCTACTACCCCGAACACTCCCCAGTCTGTTCTCTACTACCCTGAACACTCCCCAGTCTGTTCTCCACTACCCTGAACACTCCCCAGTCTGTTCTATACTACCCTGAACACTCCCCAGTCTGTTCTCCACTACCCTGAACACTCCCCAGTGTGTTCTCCACTACCCTGAACACTCCCCAGTCTGTTCTCTACTACCCTGAACACTCCCCAGTCTGTTCTCCACTACCCTGAACACTCCCCAGTCTGTTCTCTCCTACCCTAAACACTCCCCAGTCTGTTCTCCACTACTCTGAACACTCCCCAGTCTGTTCTCCACTACCCTGAACACTCCCCAGTCTGTTCTCCACTACTCTGAACACTCCCCAGTCTGTTCTCTACTACCCTGAACACTTTTCAGTCTGTTCTCTACTACCCTGAACACTCCCCAGTCTGTTCTCCACTACCCTGAACACTCCCCAGTCTGTTCTCTCCTACCCTGAACACTCCCCAGTCTGTTCTCTACTACCCTGAACACTCCCCAGTCTGTTCTCCACTACCCTGAACACTCCCCAGTCTGTTCTCTCCTACCCTAAACACTCCCCAGTATGTTCTCTACTACCCTGAACACTCCCCAGTCTGTTCTCCAATACCCTGAACACTCCCCAGTCTGTTCTCCACTACTCTGAACACTCCCCAGTCTGTTCTCTACTACCCTGAACACTCCCCAGTCTGTTCTCCACTACCCTGAACACTCCCCATTCTGTTCTCCACTACCCTGAACACTCCCCAGTCTGTTCTCCACTACCCTGAACACTCCCCAGTCTGTTCTCCACTACCCTGAACACTCCCCCGTCTGTTCTCCACTACCCTGAACACTCCCCAGTCTGTTCTCTACTACCCTGAACACTCCCCAGTCTGTTCTCTACTACCCTGAACACTCCCCAGTCTGTTCTCCACTACCCTGAACACTCCCCAGTCTGTTCTCTACTACCCTGAACACTCCCCAGTCTGTTCTCCACTACCCTGAACACTCCCCAGTCTGTTCTCTACTACCCTGAACACTCCCCAGTCTGTTCTCTACTACCCTGAACACTCCCCAGTCTGTTCTCTACTACCCTGAACACTCCCCAGTCTGTTCTCCACTACCCTGAACACTCCCCAGTCTGTTCTCTACTACCCCGAACACTCCCCAGCCTGTTCACCACTACCCTGAACACTCCCCAGTCTGTTCTCTACTACCCTGAACACTCCCCAGTCTGTTCTCTACTACCCTGAACACTCCCCAGTCTGTTCTCTACTACCCTGAACACTCCCCAGTCTGTTCTCTACTACCCTGAACACTCCCCAGTCTGTTCTCCACTACCCTGAACACTCCCCAGTCTGTTCTCCACTACCCTGAACACTACCCAGGATGTACTCCACTACCCTGAACACTCCCCAGTCTGTTCTCTACTACCCTGAATACTCCCCAGGCTGTTATCCACTACCCTGAACACTCCCCAGTCTGTTCTCCACTACCCTGAACACTCCCCAGTCTGTTCTCCACTACCCTGTACACTCCCCAGTCTGTTCTCTACTACCCTGAACACTCCCCAGTCTGTTCTCCACTACCCTGAACACTCCCCAGTCTGTTCTCCACTACCCTGAACACTCCCCAGTCTGTTCTCCACTACCCTGAACACTCCCCAGTCTGTTCTCCACTACCCTGAACACTCCCCAGCCTGTTCTCCACTACCCTGAACACTCCCCAGTCTGTTCTCCACTACCCTGAACACTCCCCAGTCTGTTCTCCACAACCCTAAACACTCCCCAGTCTGTTCTCCACTTCCCTGAACACTCCCCAGTCTGTAATTTACTACCCTGAACACTCCCCAATCTGTTATTTACTAACCTGAACACTCCCCAGTATGTTCTTTACTACCCTGAACACTCCCCAGTCTGTTCTCTACTACCCTGAACACTCCACAGTCTGTTCTCTACTACCCTGAACACTCCCCAGTCTGTTCTCCACTACCCTGAACACTCCCCAGCCTGTTCTCCACTACCCTGAACACTCCCCAGTCTGTTCTCTACTACCCTGTACACTCCCCAGTCTGTTCTCCACTACCCTGAACACTCCCCAGTCTGTTCTCTCCTACCCTGAACACTCCCCAGTCTGTTCTATACTACCCTGAACACTCCCCAGTCTGTTCTCCAATACCCTGAACACTCCCCAGTCTGTTCTCCACTACCCTGAACACTCCCCAGTCTGTTCTCCACTGCCCTGAACACTCCCCAGTCTGTTCTCTACTACCCTGATAACTCCCCAGTCTGTTCTCCACTACCCTGAACACTCCCCAGTCTGTTCTCCACTACCCTGAACACTCCCCAGTCTGTTCTCCACTACCCTGAACACTCCCCAGGCTGTTCTCTACTACCCTGAATACTACCCAGGCTGTTCTCTCCTACCCTGAACACTCCCCAGGCTGTTCTCCACTACCCTGAACACTCCCCAATCTGTTCTCTACTACACTGAACACTCCCAGGTTGTTCTCTACTACCCTGAACACTCCCCAGTCTGTTCTCCACTACCCTGAACACTCCCCAGTCTGTTCTCTACTACCCTGAACACTCCCCAGTCTGTTCTCCACTACCCTGAACACTCCCCAGTGTGTTCTCCTCTACACTGAACACTCCCCAGTCTGTTCTCTACTACCCTGAACACTCCCCAGTCTGTTCTCCACTACCCTGAACACTCCCCAGTCTGTTCTCTCCTACCCTAAACACTCCCCAGTCTGTTCTCCACTACTCTGAACACTCCCCAGTCTGTTCTCCACTACCCTGGACACTCCCCAGTCCGTTCACCACTACCCTGAACACTCCCCAGTCTGTTCTCTACTACCCCGAACACTCCCCAGTCTGTTCTCTACTACCCTGAACACTCCCCAGTCTGTTCTCCACTACCCTGAACACTCCCCAGTCTGTTCTATACTACCCTGAACACTCCCCAGTCTGTTCTCCACTACCCTGAACACTCCCCAGTGTGTTCTCCACTACCCTGAACACTCCCCAGTCTGTTCTCTACTACCCTGAACACTCCCCAGTCTGTTCTCCACTACCCTGAACACTCCCCAGTCTGTTCTCTCCTACCCTAAACACTCCCCAGTCTGTTCTCCACTACTCTGAACACTCCCCAGTCTGTTCTCCACTACCCTGAACACTCCCCAGTCTGTTCTCCACTACTCTGAACACTCCCCAGTCTGTTCTCTACTACCCTGAACACTTTTCAGTCTGTTCTCTACTACCCTGAACACTCCCCAGTCTGTTCTCCACTACCCTGAACACTCCCCAGTCTGTTCTCTCCTACCCTGAACACTCCCCAGTCTGTTCTCTACTACCCTGAACACTCCCCAGTCTGTTCTCCACTACCCTGAACACTCCCCAGTCTGTTCTCTCCTACCCTAAACACTCCCCAGTATGTTCTCTACTACCCTGAACACTCCCCAGTCTGTTCTCCAATACCCTGAACACTCCCCAGTCTGTTCTCCACTACTCTGAACACTCCCCAGTCTGTTCTCTACTACCCTGAACACTCCCCAGTCTGTTCTCCACTACCCTGAACACTCCCCATTCTGTTCTCCACTACCCTGAACACTCCCCAGTCTGTTCTCCACTACCCTGAACACTCCCCAGTCTGTTCTCCACTACCCTGAACACTCCCCCGTCTGTTCTCCACTACCCTGAACACTCCCCAGTCTGTTCTCTACTACCCTGAACACTCCCCAGTCTGTTCTCTACTACCCTGAACACTCCCCAGTCTGTTCTCCACTACCCTGAACACTCCCCAGTCTGTTCTCTACTACCCTGAACACTCCCCAGTCTGTTCTCCACTACCCTGAACACTCCCCAGTCTGTTCTCTACTACCCTGAACACTCCCCAGTCTGTTCTCTACTACCCTGAACACTCCCCAGTCTGTTCTCTACTACCCTGAACACTCCCCAGTCTGTTCTCCACTACCCTGAACACTCCCCAGTCTGTTCTCTACTACCCCGAACACTCCCCAGCCTGTTCACCACTACCCTGAACACTCCCCAGTCTGTTCTCTACTACCCTGAACACTCCCCAGTCTGTTCTCTACTACCCTGAACACTCCCCAGTCTGTTCTCTACTACCCTGAACACTCCCCAGTCTGTTCTCCACTACCCTGAACACTCCCCAGTCTGTTCTCTACTACCCTGAACACTCCCCAGTCTGTTCTCTACTACCCTGAACACTCCCCAGTCTGTTCTCTACTACCCTGAACACTCCCCAGTCTGTTCTCTCCTACCCTGAACACTCCCCAGTCTGTTATCCACTACCCTGAACACTCCCCAGTCTGTTCTCCACTACCCTGAACACTCCCCAGTCTGTTCTCCACTACCCTGAACACTCCCCAGTCTGTTCTCCACTACCCTGAACACTCCCCAGTCTGTTCTCCACTACCCTGAACACTCCCCAGTCTGTTCTCTACTACCCTGAACACTCCCCAGTCTGTTCTCCACTACCCTGAACACTCCCCAGTCTGTTCTCTACTACCCTGAACACTCCCCAGTCTGTTCTCGACTACCCTGAACACTCCCCAGTCTGTTCTCCACTACCCTGAACACTCCCCAGTCTGTTCTCTACTACCCTGAACACTCCCCAGTCTGTTCTCCACTACCCTGAACACTCCCCAGTGTGTTCTCCACTACCCTAGATCATGGTGAGTATTGTGTTTCACTTTTCTCCAGAAGTAGTTGTATGATAATATGGATGGTTAAGGTTAGGATTAAGGTAGGGTAATGATGATATGGATGGTTCAGGTTAGGATTAGGGTAGGGTAATGATGATATGGATGGTTAAGGTTAGGATTAAGGTAGGGTAATGATGATATGGATGGTTCAGGTTATGATTAAGGTAGGGTAATGATAATATGGATGGTTAAGTTAGGATTAGGGTAGGGTACACTGATTTTAGAAAGGTGGTATTGCGCTGTCACCCAGTTTTCATAAACACTGTTCAGGGAATTACCGTTTTTTACAATTACTTTGGCACTAATTTCAGAACCTTGACGTCATTTTTCAAAACTCTAGACACAAAACTCACAACCAATGATCAAAATGCAAATTTTTCTAAACTCTAACACTTTTTTCAATTGCTTGGATACAATACACATACAACTAAGATCATTTGTTCATTTAACAAAAATCACCTGTTCAATATGACACAATTTAACATCAAAGTACTACTATTTCAAAAGACAATTCACACACTACATTTCAGATGAGTGTCTTTTCATTTCATTACAATTATCCAACTATCAATTGATACAACTGCTCAAAATGATAAGTAACTTTTGCATTACTCTTAATGCATAGTTGTATGGAAACAGACAAACAATATTCCATGTTTAGATCATGAAAGTTTCAAGATAACGAAATTCATTGTCACCAATTAGCGTGAAGCATGAACCAATTAGACGACATTATCTATGGATGTAATATTTCATCATCATTCTTTATCAGACACCGTTTCTATGGTCCCATGTATCACCTTTTCAGACTATTTACAGTATTGACAGTCCTGCACTGTATGGATGCAGGCCCTTGTAATTGCTTGTCCAATTCTGCCAACTCGTTACTGATGATTGAGTTCACATTGTGGAATGAGTATATAAAGAATTGATTGGGATCCACTTGCAACAACATAGCGATACGTACTGTAACATGGAGCCGGCAGGTGATCCAGGTCACAATAGAGGTCAAGCAGTGGTGTGAGGAAGACGAGGAAGACGTGTTGGTCAAAGGAATGGCAGGGGACAAGCACCCCTTCTGAGAGGTGGTCGTGGGCCTCGCTTGAGAGGTGTGGGGGAACGTGGTAGAGGACAAGGCCACGGACCAAGACAGCGGCAGCATCAGCAAAGAGTGTCCAATGAAATCCGAGCAATAGTTGTAGACCATGTCATAAATCATGGCATGACAATGACTGAGGCAGCTACAATGATACAACCAAACCTCAGAAGGTCAACCGTGGCCTCAATAATCAGAACTTTCCGCAATGAGAACCGGTAAGTCGTCAGCATGCACTAAACATTATGCTACTCTCAATTGTCAAATGACTGCATACCAATGTGTATCACAGAGTAGGGGATGTGACCAAGTGTCTTCTTAGTGTAATGTTCCCTGTAGAATTGAGACTAGGCCAAATAGGGGAGGCAGAGGCAAAATTCTGACTGACCAACAAGAGCAGGCTGTGGTCGATTTGGTTCGGGCCAGAAACGATATTCGCCTTACAGAAATTCGCCAGCATATCTTGGACAATGACGACATGTTTAACAATGTGGAATCCATAAGTTTACCGACTATTGCACGCATGCTGAAAAGGCACCAGGTGTCTTTAAAACAACTATACCGTGTGCCTTTGGAAAGAAATGGAGACAGAGTGAAGCAAATTTGGACGGATTTTGTTCAGGTATGTTCAGTTTCAAGATGGCTGTTGTAATACAATTCCCTAATACTGTAATTCTACATTGTACAGTAATCAGTAAATATCTTTCCAAAATGTATTTTTATAGGGTGATGGAGCTGGATGCTGATGACAACCATCACAAATTCATATATTTGGATGAGGCATGCTTTCACCTGGCCAAGACAAGGAGGAGAGGTCGGAATTTCATTGGCCAGCGGGCAACCATCCAAGTACCTGGACAACGTGGGGCCAACATTACCATGTGTGCGGCTATATCAGAAGATGGTTTGGTGGGACGCAGACCTCGTATTGGGTCATATAATGCAGCTCTCCTTGTAACCTTCCTTGATGAGCTCGATCAGGCCTGTAGAGCCGATGGCGTGACCTATGTCATTGTGTGGGATAATGTCAGGTTCCACCATGCTCATATGGTGCAAGCATGGTTTCAGGCCCATGCACAATTTACCACCCTGTATTTACCCCCATACTCTCCTTTCCTTAACCCGATTGAGGAATATTTATCCACATGGAGATGGAAGGTTTATGATAGGCGCCCTCATGAACTAGTCACTCTTCTCCAGGCCATGGATGACGCATGCAATGACGTCACGGCAGACCAGTGTCAGGCCTGGATTCGCCATGCCCGAAGGTTTTTTCCAAGATGTTTGGCTAATGAAAACATCCATTGTGATGTAGATGAGAACCTTTGGCCAAATCCACAAGACAGAGTTGATGAAAATGTAGAAGTACATTAATCACTCCTATGTTTTGCTTGTTACAGTACAAGCAAGTTGAGGAACACTGCATTTGATGTTTTACAGTACTGGATTGTTTTTCATCAATATATTTCAGATTTTGTTCAATGATTCCACTGTGTCTGTAGTATTCTCTCTACTACTGCAGTACTTTTACAGGGATGTATTTACATGTAGTACCATAATGAAACATGTATCACCTATTTTGTACTACAATATTTAATGATTGTACGAACAATGACACAATGAAACTATCGGTGTGTGGGTGATCTAAATTAACGTTTCATTGGTATTTCACAATACATTTGTTTTTTGAACCAATGATTGCGCAAGTGCAAGATTTCTTTAAAGATATGAACATTGGACAGCCTGTGTTACAAGTGATGACCGTTTTGAGTTTTGTGTCTAGAGTTTTGAAAAATGACGTCAAGTGTGACGTGTTTTTCTTTCTCCCCATTTCCCTGTGTAGTGTGTTTGTGTGTTCTGGGCATTACAGGTGTGCTGAGTTGCGGCTGACGATGGTGGGCGTGGCTTCGGTCCGGAGTCCTGGCAGCTGTAGCTGATTGACGAGAGTATACCTATTTGCCGTGTGAGCTCGAAGAGGGGGGGGAGAGGACACGACACTTGTTGTTTGGGTATTGGTTGTGTTCATTTCTCTTTGTTTGTGTTCCAGCCTGTCCTCCTGCTGTACTCCACCCTACCTGGGTCCTGGAGAAGGGAAAGGTAGTTCTGCCCATGGGTGTACATTCACACGTAGATAACCCACTGTTTTACACACTAGGTTAGCCGGGCGGGTGTCACCCCTGTATGTGGTAACAGGTAGGAAAGTGGGTTAGGGTTAGAGTGTGATAGGAAGGTTTAGGTGTGTTGAAGAGGAGGGACCTTTTGTTTATTTTCATTAATTGGACCCCGTTCCCAAATATTCCCTTCTCTTACATTCCCTGGTTTGTTTGATTGATTTGTTGTTTCTTTATGGATGTTGTTTATTTTGTTTAAGTACATTACTAAACGTCCCCCGAGGGCTAACCTTGAGATCTGGTTATTTGAGTTCATTACACCCCAAATTTCTTCCCCATCCATCTAGTTTACCTTGTGTGGGTAGGCACAGGCATTTATGTCTCCTCCTCAGACCAACTACACCTGAGGGGAGAACGTAACTCAAGGTTCTGAAATTAGTGCCAAAGTGATTGTAAAAAACTGTAATGTATAAATATGTCTGAGAGGGTTTCAGAGAAGCCTGCTGGTTTATTCTGGTTCCTTCCAAACAGATGATCCCAGGATTCAGTAAGGCGTTATTACATACCAGGCAACATCCGTGTGTCTTATTGAATGGGTGTATGTGTGTGTGTGTCTGTGTGTTTGTCTGTGTGTGTGTTTGTGTGTGTCTGTGTGTGTCCTCCGTCCATGTCTGTGTGTGTCCTCTGTCCATGTCTGTGTGTGTGTGTCTGTGTGTGTCCTCCGTCCATTTGTCTGTGTGTGTGTCTGTGTGTCCTCTGTCCATGTCTGTGTGTGTCCTCTGTCCATGTCTGTGTGTGTCCTCTGTCCATGTCTGTGTGTGTCCTCTGTCCATGTCTGTGTGTGTGTCTGTTTGCTTTGTGTCTCTGCAGCAGCCTTTCTCATTTTCAGTTGACTTTATATGTTTGATCAGTGGTCCTGTCTGGCTCAGTGTCAGTTGTTAGTGGTCCTGTCTGGCTCAGTGTCAGTTGTTAGTGGTCCTGTCTGGCTCAGTGTCAGTTGTTAGTGGGCCTGTCTGGCTCAGTGTCAGCGGTTAGTTGTCCTGTCTGGCTCAGTGTCAGTTGTTAGTGGTCCTGTCTGGCTCAGTGGTCCTGTCTGGCTCAGTGTTAGTAGTCCTGTCTGGCTCAGTGTCAGCGGTTAGTTGTCCTGTCTGGCTCAGTGTTAGTGGTCCTGTCTGGCTCAGTGTCAGTTGTTAGTTGTCCTGTCTGGCTCAGTGTCAGCGGTTAGTTGTCCTGTCTGGCTCAGTGTCAACGGTTAGTGGTCCTGTCTGGCTCAGTGTTAGTGGTCCTGTCTGGCTCACTGTTAGTGGTCCTGTCTGGCTCAGTGTCAGTGGTTAGTGGTCCTGTCTGGCTCAGTGGTTAGTGGTTCTGTCTGGCTCAGTGTCAGTGGTTAGTGGTCCTGTCTGGCTCAGTGTCAGCGGTTAGTTGTCCTGTCTGGCTCAGTGTCAGCGGTTAGTTGTCCTGTCTGGCTCAGTGTCAGCGGTTAGTGGTCCTGTCTGGCTCAGTGTCAGCGGTTAGTGGTCCTGTCTGGCTCAGTGTCAGCGGTTAGTGGTTCTGTCTGGCTCAGTGTTAGTGGTCCTGTCTGGCTCAGTGTCAACAGTTAGTTGTCCTGTCTGGCTCAGTGTAAGCGGTTAGTTGTCCTGTCTGGCTCAGTGTTAGTTGTCCTGTCTGGCTCAGTGTCAGTTGTTAGTGGTCCCGTCTGGCTCAAATTCAGCGGTTAGTGGTCCCGTCTGGCTCAGTGTCAGTGGTTAGTGGTCCTGTCTGGCTCAGAGTCAGTGGTTAGTGGTCCTGTCTGGCTCAGTGTTAGTGGTCCTGTCTGGCTCAGTGTTAGTTGTCCTGTCTGGCTCAGTGTCAGCGGTTAGTTGTCCTGTCTGGCTCAGTGTCAGCGGTTAGTTGTCCTGTCTGGCTCAGTGTCAGTTGTTATTGGTCCTGTCTATCTCAGTGTTAGTGGTCCTGTCTGGCTCAGTGTCAGTTGTTAGTTGTCCTGTCTGGCTCAGTGTCAGCGGTTAGTTGTCCTGTCTGGCTCAGTGTCAGTTGTTATTGGTCCTGTCTAGCTCAGTGTTAGTGGTCCTGTCTGGCTCAGTGTCAGTTGTTAGTGGTCCTGTCTGGCTCAGTGTCAGCGGTTAGTTGTCCTGTCTGGCTCAGTGTCAGTTGTTATTGGTCCTGTCTGGCTCAGTGTTAGTGGTCCTGTCTGTGTCAGTTGTTAGTGGTCCTGTCTGGCTCAGTGTCAGCGGTTAGTGGTCCTGTCTGGCTCAGTGTCAGCGGTTAGTTGTCCTGTCTGGCTCAGTGTCAGCGGTTAGTTGTCCTGTCTGGCTCAGAGGTAGTGGTCCTGTCTGGCTCAGTGTCAGCGGTTAGTGGTCCTGTCTGGCTCAGTGTCAGTTGTTATTGGTCCTGTCTGGCTCAGTGTTAGTGGTCCTGTCTGGCTCAGTGTTAGTGGTCCTGTCTGTGTCAGTTGTTAGTGGTCCTGTCTGGCTCAGTGTCAGCGGTTAGTGGTCCTGTCTGGCTCAGTGTCAGCGGTTAGTTGTCCTGTCTGGCTCAGTGTCAGCGGTTAGTTGTCCTGTCTGGCTCAGAGGTAGTGGTCCCGTCTGGCTCAAATTCAGCGGTTAGTGGTCCCGTCTGGCTCAGTGTCAGTGGTTAGTGGTCCTGTCTGGCTCAGAGTCAGTGGTTAGTGGTCCTGTCTGGCTCAAATTCAGCGGTTAGTTGTCCTGTCTGGCTCAGTGTCAGCGGTTAGTGGTCCTGTCTGGCTCAGTGTTAGTGGTCCTGTCTGGCTCAGTGTTAGTTGTCCTGTCTGGCTCAGTGTCAGCGGTTAGTTGTCCTGTCTGGCTCAGTGTCAGCGGTTAGTTGTCCTGTCTGGCTCAGTGTCAGTTGTTATTGGTCCTGTCTATCTCAGTGTTAGTGGTCCTGTCTGGCTCAGTGTCAGTTGTTAGTTGTCCTGTCTGGCTCAGTGTCAGCGGTTAGTTGTCCTGTCTGGCTCAGTGTCAGCGGTTAGTTGTCCTGTCTGGCTCAGTGTCAGTTGTTATTGGTCCTGTCTAGCTCAGTGTTAGTGGTCCTGTCTGGCTCAGTGTCAGTTGTTAGTGGTCCTGTCTGGCTCAGTGTCAGCGGTTAGTTGTCCTGTCTGGCTCAGTGTCAGTTGTTATTGGTCCTGTCTGGCTCAGTGTTAGTGGTCCTGTCTGTGTCAGTTGTTAGTGGTCCTGTCTGGCTCAGTGTCAGCGGTTAGTGGTCCTGTCTGGCTCAGTGTCAGCGGTTAGTTGTCCTGTCTGGCTCAGAGGTAGTGGTCCTGTCTGGCTCAGTGTCAGCGGTTAGTGGTCCTGTCTGGCTCAGTGTCAGTTGTTATTGGTCCTGTCTGGCTCAGTGTTAGTGGTCCTGTCTGGCTCAGTGTTAGTGGTCCTGTCTGTGTCAGTTGTTAGTGGTCCTGTCTGGCTCAGTGTCAGCGGTTAGTGGTCCTGTCTGGCTCAGTGTCAGCGGTTAGTTGTCCTGTCTGGCTCAGTGTCAGCGGTTAGTTGTCCTGTCTGGCTCAGAGGTAGTGGTCCTGTCTGGCTCAGTGTCAGCGGTTAGTGGTCCTGTCTGGCTCAGTGTCAGCGGTTAGTGGTCCTGTCTGGCTCAGTGTCAGCGGTTAGTTGTCCTGTCTGGCTCAGTGTCAGCGGTTAGTTGTCCTGTCTGGCTCAGAGGTAGTGGTCCTGTCTGGCTCAGTGTCAGCGGTTAGTGGTCCTGTCTGGCTCAGTGTCTGCAGTTAGTTGTCCTGTCTGGCTCAGTGTCAGCGGTTAGTGGTTATGTCTGGCTCAGTGTTAGTGGTCCTGTCTGGCTCAGTGTCAACAGTTAGTTGTCCTGTCTGGCTCAGTGTAAGCGGTTAGTTGTCCTGTCTGGCTCAGTGTTAGTTGTCCTGTCTGGCTCAGTGTCAGTTGTTAGTGGTCCCGTCTGACTCAGTGTCAGCGGTTAGTTGTCCTGTCTGGCTCAGAGGTAGTGGTCCTGTCTGGCTCAGTGTCAGCGGTTAGATGTCCTGTCTGGCTCAGTGTCAGCGGTTAGTTGTCCTGTCTTGCTCAGTGTCAGCGGTTAGTGGTCCTGTCTTAGTTAGTGGTCCTGTCTGGCTCAGTGTCAGTTGTTAGTAGTCATGCCTGGATCAGTGTCAGTGGTTAATGGTCCTGTCTGGCTCAGTGTCAGTGGTCCTGTCTGGCTCAGTGTCAGCGGTCCTGTCTGGCTCATTGTTAGTGGTGAGTGGTCCTGTCTGGCTCAGTGTCAGTGGTCCTGTCTGGCTCGGTGTCAGTGGTCCTGTCTGGCTCAGTGTCAGTGGTTAGTGGTCCTGTCTGGCTCAGTGTCAGTGGTTAGTGGTCCTGTCTTGCTCAGTGTTAGTGGTCCTGTCTTGCTCAGTGTCAGTGGTCCTGTCTGAGTCAGTGTCAGTGGTTAGTGGTCCTGTCTGGCTCTGTGTCAGTGGTTAGTGGTCCTGTCTGGATCGGTGGTTAGTGGTCCTGTCTGGCTCAGTGTCAGCGGTTAGATGTCCTGTCTGGCTCAGTGTTAGTGGTCCTGTCTGGCGCAGTGGTTAGTGGTCCTGTCTGGCTCAGTGGTTAGTGGTCCTGTCTGGCTCAGTGGTTAGTGGTCCTGTCTGGCTCAGTGGTTAGTGGTCCTGTCTGGCTCAGTGTCAGTGGTTAGTGGTCCTGTCTGGCTCAGTGTCAGTGGTTAGTGGTCCTGTCTGGCTCAGTGTCAGTGGTTAGTGGTCCTGTCTGGCTCAGTGTCAGTGGTTAGTGGTCCTGTCTGGCTCAGTGTCAGTGGTTAGTGGTCCTGTCTGGCTCAGTGCCAGTGGTTAGTGGTCATGCCTGGATCAGTGTCGGTGGTTAATGGTTCTGTCTGGTTCAGTGTCAGTGGTAAATGGTGCTGTCCTCCCAGTCCTTGAGGGTCAACACTAGACAGACAGACAGTAACATGATGGATGAGACCATCTTTCTCCTGGTTAACCTTCCTGTCCTCCCAGTCCCTGAGGGTCAACACTAGACAGACAGACAGTAACATGATGGATGAGACCATCTTTCTCCTGGTTAACCTTCCTGTCCTCCCAGTCCCTGAGGGTCAACACTAGACAGACAGACAGTAACATGATGGATGAGACCATCTTTCTCCTGGTTAACCTTCCTGTCCTCCCAGTCCCTGAGGGTCAACACTAGACAGACAAACAGTAACATGATGGATGAGACCATCTTTCTCCTGGTTAACCTTCCTGTCCTCCCAGTCCCTGGGGGTCAACACTAGACAGACAAACAGTAACATGATGGATGAGACCATCTTTCTCCTGGTTAACCTTCCTGTCCTCCCAGTCCCTTTATGATGATCAAGCTGCTATACCATGCTGCTGCTGCTGGTATTGACTGTTAGGTCTCATTACAACAACAGCTGTTGTGGTGTTTTGTTGTGTCAATTGAAGGTACATTTACGCTTTACATTTTAGTCATTTAGCAGAGACTCTTATCCAGAGCGAATTCCAGTCAGTGTGCATTCATCTTACTAGGTAAAACAACTACATTTCTCTGGTGTAGTAAGCCACATATCTCAGGTGTAGTGTCTGCACATCCTCTCAAGCTGTCAGGTTGGATGGGGAGCGTCGCTGTCAGGTTGGATGGGGAGCGTCGCTGTCAGGTTGGATGGGGAGCGTCGCTGTCAGGTTGGACGGGGAGCGTCGCTGTCAGGTTGGATGGGGAGCGTCGCTGTCAGGTTGGATGGGGAGCGTCGCTGTCAGGTTGGACGGGGAGCGTCGCTGTCAGGTTGGACGGGGAGCGTCGCTGTCAGGTTGGACGGGGAGCGTCGCTGCACAGCTATTTTCAGGTCTCTCCAGAGATGTTATATCGGGTTCAAGTCCGGGCTCTGTCTGTGTCACTCAAGGTTATTCAGAGACTTGTCCCGAAGCCACTCCTGCAATGTTTTGGCTGTGTGCTTAAGGCCGTTGTCCTGTTGAAAGGTGAACCTTCGCCCCAGTCTGAGGTCCTGAGTGCTCTGGAGCAAGTTTTCATCAAGGATCTCTCTGTACTTTGCTCCGTTCATCTTTCCCTCGATCTTGACTAGTCTCCCTGTCCCTGCTGTTGAAAAACATCCCCACAGCATGATGCTGCCACCAACATGCTTCACCGTAGGGATGGTGCCAGGTTTCCTCCAGATGTGACGCTTGGCATTCAGGCCAAAGAGTTCAGTCTTGATTTCATCAGACCATAGAATCTTGTTTCTCATGGTCTGATTGTCCTTTAAGTGCCTTTTGGCAAACTCCAAGCGGGCTGTCATGTGCCATTTACTGAGGAGTGGCTTCCGTCTGGCCACTCTACCATAAAGGCTTGATTGGTGGAGTGCTGCAGAGATGGTTGTTCTTCTGGAAGGTTCTCCCATCTCCACAGAGGAACCCTGGAGCTCTGTCAGAGTGACCATCGGGTTCTTGGTCACATCCCTGACCAAGGCCCTTCTCCCCCGATTGCTCAGTTTGGCCGGGCGGCCAGCTCTAGAAAGAGTCTTGGTAGTTCCAAACTTCTTCCATTTAAGAATGATGGAGGCCACTGTGTTCTTGGGGACCTTCAATGCTGCAGAAATGTTTTGGTTCCCTTCCCCAGATCTGTGCCTTGACACAATCCTGTATCTGAGCTCTACGGACAATTCCTTCAACATCATGGCTTGGTTTTTTGCTCTGACATGCATTGTCACCTGTGGGACCTTATATAGACAGATGTATGGCTTACCAAATAATGTCCAATCATTTTAATTTACCACAGGTGGACTCCAATCAAGTTGTAGAAACATCTCAAGGATGATCAATGGAAACAGGATGCACCTGAGCTCAATTTCGAGTCTCATAGCAAAGGGTCTGAATACTCATGTAAATAACGTATCTGTTTTTTATATTAAATACATTTGCAAAGATTTCAAAAACTGTTTTCACTTTGTCATTATGGGGTAATTAATATATTTAACTTAATCAATTTTAGAATACGGCTTTAACATAACGTGGAAAAATTCAGGGGGTCTGAATACTTTCCGAATGCACTGTGTGTGTGTGTGTATATATATACACAGTACTAGTCAAAAGTTTGGACACACCTACTCATTAATGGGTTTTTATTTATTTTTACTATTTTCTACATTGTAGAATAATAGTGAAGACATCAAAACTATGAAATAACACATATGGAATCATGTTGTAACCAACAAAGTGTTTAATAAATCAAAATATATTTGAGATTCTTTAAAGTAGCCACCCTTTGCCTTGATGACAGCTTTGCACACTCTTGGAATTCTCTCAACCAGCTTCATGAGGTAGTCACCTGTAATGCATTTAAATTAACAGATGTGCCTTGTTAAAAGTTAATTTGTGGAATTTCTTTCCTCCTTAATGCGTTTGAGCCAATCAGTTGTGTTGTGACAAGGTAGGGGGGGTATACAGAAGATATCCCTTTTTGGTAAAAGACCAAGTCCATATTATGGCAAAAACAGCTCAAATAAGCAAAGAGAACAACAGTCCATTACTTTAAGACATGAAGGTCAGTCAATTCGGAACATTTCAAGAACTTTGAAAGTTTCTTCAAGCGCAGTCGTAAAAACCATCAAGCGCTATGATGAAACCGGCTCTCATGAAGACCGTCACAGGAATGGAAGACCCAGAGTTACCTTTGCTGCAGAGGATAAGTTCATTAGAGTTAACTGCACCTCAGATTCCAGCCCAAATAAATGCTTCACAGAGTTCAAGTAGCAGATACATCTCAACATCAACTTTTCAGAGGAGACTGCGTGAATCAGGCCTTCATGGTCGAATTGCTGCAAAGAAACCACTACTAAAGGACACCAATAAGAAGAAGAGACTTGCTTGTGCCAAAAAACACGAGCAATGGACATTAGACCGGTGGAAATGTGTCCTTTGGTCTGATGAGTCCAAATTTGAGATTTTTGGTTCCAAACGCCGTGTCTTTGTGAGACGCAGAGTAGGTGAACGGATGATCTCTGCATGTGTGGTTCCCACCTTGAAGCATGGAGGAGGAGGTGTGGGGGTGCTTTGCTGGTGACACTCAGTGATTTATTTAGAATTCAAGGCACACTTAACCAGCATGGCTACCACAGCATTCTGCAGCGATACGCCATCCCATCTGGTTTGGGCTTAGTGGGACTATCATTTGATTTTCAACAGGACAATGACCCAAAACACACCTCCAGGCTGTGTAAGGGCTATTTGACCAAGGAGAGTGATGGAGTGCTGCATCAGATGACCTGGCTTCCACAATCCCCCGGCCTCAACCCAATTGAGATGGTTTGGGATGAGTTGGACATCTTGAAGCAAGTAAGGACCGCAAACTGTAAACACTCCAGCTGGTCTGCTCACGTCGGCCATGGAGAACGAGAGCTCACAGTCGGTGGCACTGTGTTATCCTCAAAACGGGCAAAGGTGTTTAGCTTGTCCAGGAGCAAGACATCGGTGTCCATGACGTGACTGAATTTCCCTTTGTAATCCGTGATTGTCTGTAGACCCTGTAGCCACATACGTCTCGTGTCTGAGCCGTTGAATTGCGACTCCACTTTGTCTCTGGACTGACGTTTTGCCTGTTTGATTGCCTTACGGAGGGCATAACTGCACTGTTTGTATTCAACCATATTCCCAGTCACCTTGCGGTGGTTTGTGCTGACATCTATCCACGGTTTACGGTTTGGGAAGGGTTTAATAGTCACACTTCCTGATGAACTCAGTCACCGTGTCCGTGTTACATCAATGTTATTCTCAGAGGCAACCCGGAACATATCCCAGACCGCGTGATCAAAACAATCTTGAAGCATGGATTCTGATTGGTCAGACCAGCGTTGAATGGACCTTAGCACGGGTACTTCCTGTTTGAGTTTCTGCCTATAGGATCGGAAGAGCAGAACGGAGTCGTGATCTGATTTGCTGAAGGGTGGGCGGGGGAGGGCTTTGTAGCCATCCCGGAAGGGAGAATAAAAATGAAAGAGAATTTTTGAAGCGCGAGTACTACAGGCAATGTGTTAATAGAACTTTGGTAGCGTTTTCCTCAAATTTACTTTGTTAAAGTCCCCAGCTACAATAAATGCGGCCTCAGGATATGTGGTTCCAGTTTACACAAAGTCCAGTGTATTTCCTTGAGGGCCATCGTGATATCGCCTTGAAGGGGAATATACGGTGCAGCCTTTGATGTTATTGATCATTTATTGTTATTGAAAAAACCCACTTGTTATGGCTTTACATCACCTGGTATCACCTGGTTGGAGAGTTATTTATCCAATAGAACTCAGAGTGTTCTTCAATGGAAGCTTCTTTAACATCAGAATGTACAATGCGGTGTCCCTCAGGGCAGTTGCCTTGGGCTGTTACTCTTCTCTATTTTTACAAATGATTTTGTCACTGTTCTTACACAAATCAATTCAAATTTTCTTTGTCACGTGTTGAATACAACAGGTGTAGACCTTACCGTGAAATGCTTACTTACAAGCCCTTAACCAACAATGCAGTTCAAGAAAGAGTTAAGAACATATTTACTAAATGAACTAAATAAAAAAAGTAACACAATAAATTAACAATAATGAGGTTATATACAGGGGGTACCGGTACCGAGTCAATGGGCTGGGATACAGGTTAGTCCAGGTAATAACGAGGCTATATACAGGGGTTACCGGTACTGAGTCAATGGGCTGGGATACAGGTTAGTCCAGGTAATAATGAGGTTATATACAGGGGGTACCGGTACTGAGTCAATGGGCTGGGATACAGGTTAGTCCAGGTAATAATGAGGTTATATACAGGGGGTACCGGTACTGAGTCAATGGGCTGGGATACAGGTTAGTCCAGGTAATAATGAGGTTATATACAGGGGGTACCGGTACTGAGTCAATGGGCTGGGATACAGGTTAGTCCAGGTAATAATGAGGTTATATACAGGGGGTACCGGTACCGAGTCAATGGGCTGGGATACAGGTTAGTCCAGGTAATAATGAGGTTATATACAGGGGGTACCGGTACCGAGTCAATGGGCTGGGATACAGGTTAGTCCAGGTAATAATGAGGTTATATACAGGGGGTACCGGTACTGAGTCAATGGGCTGGGATACAGGTTAGTCCAGGTAATAATGAGGTTATATACAGGGGGTACCGGTACCGAGTCAATGGGCTGGGATACAGGTTAGTCCAGGTAATAATGAGGTTATATACAGGGGGGTACCGGTACCGAGTCAATGGGCTGGGATACAGGTTAGTCCAGGTAATAATGAGGTTATATACAGGGGGTACCGGTACCGAGTCAATGGGCTGGGATACAGGTTAGTCCAGGTAATAATGAGGTTATATACAGGGGGTACCGGTACCGAGTCAATGGGCTGGGATACAGGTTAGTCCAGGTAATAATGAGGTTATATACACGGGGGTACCGGTACCGAGTCAATGGGCTGGGATACAGGTTAGTCCAGGTAATAACGAGGTTATATACAGGGGGTACCGGTACCGAGTCAATGGGCTGGGATACAGGTTAGTCCAGGTAATAATGAGGTTATATACAGGGGGTACCGGTACAGAGTCAATGGGAAATAACAGTAGGGAGGCTATATACAGGGGGTACCGGTACCGAGTCAATGTGTAATAACAGTAACGAGGTTATATACAGGGGGTACCGGTACCGAGTCAATGTGCAGGAGTACAGGTTAGTCCAGGTAATAATGAGGTTATATACAGGGGGTACCGGTACCGAGTCAATGGGCTGGGACACAGGTTAGTCGAGATAATTTTACATGTAGGGTAAAGTGTCTATGCATAGATAATAAAACAGCAAGTAGCGGAGGGTGTCAATGTAAATAATCCGGGTGGCCATTTGATTAATTGTTCAGCAGTCTTATGGCTTGGGGGTAGTAGCTGTTAAGGAGCCTTTTGGACCTAGACTTGGCGCTCCTTTACCGCTTGCCGTGCGGCAGCAGAGAGAACAGTCTATGACTTGGGTGACTGGAGTCTTTGACAATTTTTTCGGACCTTCATCTGACACTGCCTAGTATATAGGTCCTGGATGGCAGGAAGCCTGACTATGGGAGGCGCACAGTACTACGTAGAGCCATGGCTACATGAAACTAAATTCCACATCAGGTAACTGATGCAAACAGTAGAATCAGATTTAAAAAACAGATACAAATACACCTTATGGAACAGCGGGGACTGTGAATAGACACACACATGATAATACACGTGCTCTACACACACGTACACGTGGATTTTGTGTTGTAGATATGTGGTAGTGGAGTAGTGGCCTGAGGGAACACACTTAATGTGTTGTGAAAAGTGTTATGTAATGTCATGTAATATTTGAAATTCTATATAACTGACTTAATGTTGCTGGACCCCAGGAAGAGTAGCTGCTGCCTTGGCTAATTAGCTAAGCTAATGGGGCTCCTTAATAAATACAAATGTAAATACTTACTGCACAAGACATGCCACCAGGGGTCTCTTCACGGTCCCCAGGTCCAAAATGAATTCACGGCAACGCACAGTTTCATACAGAGCCATGATCACATGGAACTCCCTTCCATCTCCAATTACTCAAACAGCAAAATGACATTTAAATACTGATTAAAACAACGAGACACAAATACACCCACATTATTCTTTAGTTGTATTGTTTCTATTATTTTTTAGGAAGGAAGAAGCCACTGCTCCAAAACCGCCATAAAAAAGCCAGACTACGGTTTGCAACTGCACATGGGGACAAAGATTGTACTTTTTGTCCTTTGGTCTGATGAAACAAAAATAGAACTGTTTGGCCATAATGACCATCATTATGTTTGGAGGAAAAAGGGGGGTCTTGCAAGCCGAAGAACACCATCCCAACCGTGAAGGACGGGGGTGGCAGCATCATGCTGTGGGGGTGCTTTGCTGCAGGAGGGCCTGGTGCACTTCACAAAATAGATGGCATCATGAGGAAGGAAAATTATGTGGATATATTGAAGCAACATCTCAAGAAATCAGTCAAGATGTTAAAGCTTGGTCACAAATGGGTCTTCCAAATGGACAATGACCCCAAGCATACTTCCAAAGTTGTGGCAAAATGGCTTAAGGACAACAAAGTCAAGGTATTGGAGTGGCCATCACAAAGCCCTGACCTCAATTCTATAGAAAATGTGTGGGCAGAACTGAAAAAGCATGTGCGAGCAAGGAGGCCTACAAACCTGACTCAGTTACACCAGCTCTGTCATGAGGAATGGGCCAAAATTCACCCAACTTATTGTGGGAAGCTTGTGGAAGGCTACCCGAAACGTTTGACTCAAGATAAACAATTTAAAGGCAATACTACCAAATACGGGGAACGGCACCTCCTTACCTTCAGGCTCTGATCAGTCCCTACACCCAAACGAGGGCATTGCGTTCATCCACCTCTGGCCTGCTGGCTCCCCTTCCTCTGCGGAAGCATAGTTCCCTAACCCTAACCCTAACCCCCCCCCCCCCCCCCCCGATCTAGTCTAAATTCTGATTGTTCCAGAAACTTCTACACATGGTCCTGAAATGTGTCTGTTGTCCGTCCACTGTGTCTGCATCGTGATCACATTTCCTGGTACCTTCCTTTACGTAAATTATTTCACAGCTATTCTTCCAAAATAATATGTATTTATTTATTATAAGACACATATTGATGTAATCTGTCAATGACTAGAGGACGGATTAATTATGATTTAAATTGTTTCTCTGTCAAAATCTGTCTAAACTTATAAGATATCCAGATGACAATGTGTCTGACTACCTCTGGAGGATGAGAACGCAATGAGAACGCAATGAGAACGCAATGAGAACGCAATGAGAACGCAATGAGAACGCAATGTGTCTTTTGATTGTCTACAAATGTGGACAGGATCAGGACAAAGAGTTAGAACCAGGTATAAACTGAGCTAGTGTTTTGTTACTTGTCATGTGCTCTTTTTTTTGTGGACCCCAGGAAGAGATGCTGCTTCTTCTGCAAAAGCTAAATGGGGATCCAATGAAATAAACAAACACACACACACACATCAGCTGGGGTAAAATCACAAACACATGCTAACACTCACAAGCCTTGCACACTAAAACACAAACACACCCACACCCACCCACATGCCACACCTCCACGTCAATCACAACCACACACACACACACACACACACACACACACACACACACACACACACACACACACACACACAAGGGGGACTTCTACGATAGTTAATTTCCAGGAGGTGCTGCTGAGCTGTCCAAGCCCTGCTATTGGCTGCAGAGGGAGGGCTGGTTGCGAGGGGTGATGACGCTGTTGTCGCTGCTATAGGACAGGGATTCTATCTCGATGCTTATTGGCTGAGGGATCTGTGTCTTCAGCCACACACGATTCAGCCAGAGTGGACTCCCTCTACACACACACACACACCTACACGCACGATCGCACACACACACACACACACACACACACACACACACACCTACACACCTACACGCACGATCGCACACACACACACACACACGTCTGCATGTGCAGCTTTCCTAAAGTAAGCAGTTTCCTCTCTTTATAAAATTAGATGGTTTAGAATGAGTATTTCTCTTAGGAGATGTCTCTTTAGGAAATCTTCAGTGCCTTCCGAAAGTATTCACACCCCTTGACTTTTTCCACATTTTGTTGTGTTACAAGTGGGATTAAAATGGATGTAATTCTCATTTTTTGTCAACGATCTAAACAAAATACTCATAATGTTAAAAGAAAAATTCTAACATTTGAAAACCAAAATATGAAAAATTAAACACTAGTATATCTTGATTAGATAATTATTTAATCCTCTGAGTCAATACATGTTAGAATCACCTTTGGCAGCGATTACAGCTGTGAGTCTTTCTGGGTAAGTCTCTAAGAGCTTTCCACACCTGGATTGTGCAACATTTGCCCATTATTCTTTTCAAAATTCTTCAAACTCTGTCTAATTGGTTGTTGATCATTGTTAGACAACCGTATTCAGGTCTTGCATTAGATTTTCAAGCAGATTTAAGTAAAAACTGTAACTCGACCACTCAGGAACATTCACGGTCATCTTGGTAAGCAACTCCAGTGTAGATTTGGCCTTGTGTTTTAGGTTATTGTCCTGCTGAAAGGTGAATTCATCTCCCAGTGTCTGGTGGAAGCAGACTGAACCAGGTTTTCCTCTAGGATTTTGCCTGTACTTAGCTGCAGTCCATTTCTTTTCCATCCTGAAAAACTTAACGATGACAAGCATACCCATAACATAATGCAGCCACCACTATGCTTGAAAATATGGAGAGTGGTACTCAGTAATGTGTTGTATTGGATTTTCCCCAAACATAAGACTTTGTATTCAGGACAAAAACGTTACAGGCTTCCTTCTTTTCACTCTGTCATTTAGGTTAGTATTGTGGAGTAACTACAATGTTGTAGATCCATCCTCAGTTTTTTCCTATCACAGCCATTCAACTCTGTAACTGTTTTAAAGTCACCATTGGCCTCATAGTGAAATCCCTGAGCGGTTTCCTTCCTCTCTGGCAACTGAGTTGACTGGGAGTATTTATACACCATCCAAAGTGTAATTAATAACTTCACCATGCTGAAAGGAATATTCAGTTTCTGCTTTATATATTTTTACCCATCTACCAATAGGTGCCCTTCTTTGCGAGGCATTGGAAAACCTCCCTGGATATATATATTGTTGAATCTGTGTTTGCAATTCACTGCTCGACTATGGGACCTTACAGATAATTGTATGTGTGGGGTATCGAGATGAAATAGTCATTCAACAATCATGCTAAACATTATTTTGCACACAGAGTGAGTCAATGCAGCTTATTATGTATTATGTATTTATATTATATTATGTGACCTGTCAAGATAATTTTTCCTCCTGAACTTATGTAGACTTGCTATACCAAAGAAGTTGAATACTTATTGACTCAAGATGTTTTAGCTTTTCATTTTTCATTAATTTGTAAAATTTTCTATTTAATCCATTTTGAATTCAGGCTGTAACACAACAAAATGTGGAAAAAGTCAAGGGGTGTGAATACTTTGTGAAGGCACTTACATAGTCAACAGGCTCACAGGCTCACAGTCAACATAGTCAACAGGATCACAGTCTGGGACCAACAGGCTCATAGTCTGGGACCAACAGGCTCCTGAACAGCTTCTACCCTCTGCTCAACATTTTAAACAAATACCAGTACTCCTATACAGTGACTCGGTGCCGGTATATAGCCAACTCAGTACTGGAACCGTGTATATGGTTATATGGTTATATGGTTATCCCTGAGGTCACGTCCTCAGGGATAACATTAGTCTTGTGGAGCCCCAGAGCTGTTCATGGCCAGGTCACGTCCTCAGGGATAACATTAGTCTTGTGGAGCCCCAGAGCTGTTCATGGCCAGGTCACGTCCTCAGGGATAACATTAGTCTTGTGGAGCCCCAGAGCTGTTCTGTTCATGGATATCGTCCTCAGGGATAACATTAGTCTTGTGGAGCCCCAGAGCTGTTAGTCCTCAGGGATAACATTAGTCTTGTGGAGCTAGTCCCCAGAGCTGTTCATGGCCAGGTCACTTCCTCAGGGATAACATTAGTCTTGTGGAGCCCCAGAGCTGTTCTGTTCATGGATATCGTCCTCAGGGATAACATTAGTCTTGTGGAGCTAGTCCCCAGAGCTGTTCATGGCCAGGTCACGTCCTCAGGGTCACGTCCTCAGGGTCACGTCCTCAGGGTCACGTCCTCAGGGATAACTCCAAAAGAGAAATAGGGAGGAAAAGACTGATGGGAGGAAGGTGAAAATGACAGAGAGAAAGAGTCAGACAGAGGACAAAAACCTGCATGTTAGTCTGACCTTTCCCCCCTCTCTCCCATCCCTCGCTCCCCCCTCTCTCTCTTTATCTCTCTTTATCTCTCCCTTCCCTCGCTCCCCCTCTCTCTCTCTATCTCTCCTTATCTCTCCCATCCCTCGCTCCTCCTCCTCTCTCTCTCTCTCTCCTTATCTCTCCCATCCCTCGCCCTCCTCTCTCTCTCTATCTCTCCTTATCTCTCCCATCCCTCGCTCCTCCTCTCTCTCTCTATCTCTCCTTATCTCTTCCATCCCTCGCCCTCCTCTCTCTCTCTATCTCTCCTTATCTCTCCCATCCCTCGCTCCTCCTCTCTCTCTCTATCTCTCCTTATCTCTCCCATCCCTCGCTTCCTCTCTCTCTCTCTCTCTCTCTCTCTCTCTCTCTCCCTCACTCCCTCTCTCTGTCTCTCTCTCTTTCTCACCTCTCTCTCTCTCTTTCTCTCAATTCAATTCAATTTAAGGGCTTCATTGGCATGGGAAATATATGTTTACATTGCCAAAGCAAGTTAAATAGATTATTGTTATTGTTGTCTGGGTGTGAGTAAGAATAAACTGCCCTTCAGTCTCAGACCAGCAGTTAGAACAAACTGCCCTTCAGAGGAGAGGGGGTCAGCAAGGAGGAGATCAGAGGAGAGGGGGTCAGAGAGGAGGAGATCAGAGGAGAGGGGGTCAGCGAAGGAGGAGATCACTGGAGAGGGGGTCAGAGAGGAGGAGATCAGAGGAGAGGGGGTCAGCGAGGAGGGGATGAGAGGGGGTCAGCGAGGAGGAGATCAGAGGAGAGGGGGTCAGAGAGGAGGAGATCAGAGGAGAGGGGGTCAGAGAGGAGGAGATCAGAGGAGAGGGGGTCAGAGAGGAGGGGATGAGAGGAGAGGGGGTCAGAGAGGAGGAGAGGAGAGGGGGTCAGAGAGGAGGAGAGGAGAGGGGGTCAGAGAGGAGGGGGTGAGAGGAGAGGGGGTCAGAGAGGAGGGGATGAGAGGAGAGGGGGTCAGAGAGGAGGAGATGAGTGGAGAGGGGGTCAGAGAGGAGGAGAGGAGAGGGGGTCAGAGAGGAGGAGAGGAGAATGAGAGAGGGGGTCAGAGAGGAGGAGATGAGTGGATGAGAGGAGAGGGGGTCAGAGAGGAGGAGATCAGAGGAGAGGGGGTCAGAGAGGAGGGGATGAGAGGAGGGGGTCAGAGAGGAGGAGATGAGTGGATGAGAGGAAAGGGGGTCAGAGAGGAGGACAGGAGGTCAGAGAGGAGGACAGGAGGTCAGAGAGGAGGACAGGAGGTCAGAGAGGAGGAGAGGTGGATGAGAGGGGGAGAGGGGGTCAGAGAGGAGGAGAGGTGAGGGGGTCAGAGAGGAGGAGAGGTGAGGTGGTCAGAGAGGAGGAGAGGTGGATGAGAGGAGAGGGGGTCAGAGAGGAGGAGAGGTGGATGAGAGGAGAGGGGGTCAGAGAGGAGGAGATCAGAGGAGAGGGGGTCAGAGAGGAGGGGATGAGAGGAGAGGGGGTCAGAGAGGAGGAGAGGAGAGGGGGTCAGAGAGGAGGAGAGGTGGATGAGAGGGGGTCAGAGAGGAGGGGATGAGAGGAGAGGGGGTCAGAGAGGAGGAGAGGTGGATGAGAGGGGGTCAAAGAGGAGGAGAGGAGAGGGGGTCAGAGAGGAGGAGAGGTGGATGAGAGGAGGAGAGGTGGTCAGAGAGGAGGAGAGGTGGATGAGAGGAGAGGGGGTCAGAGAGGAGGAGATCAGAGGAGAGGGGGTCAGAGAGGAGGGGATGAGAGGAGAGGGGGTCAGAGAGGAGGAGATCAGAGGAGAGGGGGTCAGAGAGGAGGGGATGAGAGGAGAGGGGGTCAGAGAGGAGGAGAGGTGGATGAGAGGGGGTCAGAGAGGAGGAGAGGAGAGGGGGTCAGAGAGGAGGAGAGGTGGATGAGAGGAGGAGAGGTGGTCAGAGAGGAGGAGAGGTGGATGAGAGGAGAGGGGGTCAGAGAGGAGGGGATGAGAGGAGAGGGGGTCAGAGAGGAGGAGAGGTGGATGAGAGGAGGAGAGGTGGATGAGAGGAGGAGAGGTGGTCAGAGAGGAGGAGAGGAGAGGGGGTCAGAGAGGAGGAGAGGTGGATGAGAGGAGAGGGGGTCAGAGAGGAGGGGATGAGAGGAGAGGGGGTCAGAGAGGAGGAGAGGTGGATGAGAGGAGGAGAGGTGGTCAGAGAGGAGGAGAGGAGAGGGGGTCAGAGAGGAGGAGAGGTGGATGAGAGGAGAGGGGGTCAGAGAGGAGGAGAGGTGGATGAGAGGGGGTCAGAGAGGATGAGAGGAGAGGGGGTCAGAGAGGAGGAGAGGAGAGGGGGTCAGAGAGGAGGGGATGAGAGCCTACAAGGAGAAGAGGAGTTGTGCTGACTCATGTCCAGGTACACACTAAGTAGACAGGGAGGAAACTGAATATGCAGATCAGCTCCATCTTTCTAATTGCTTTTGTATTATTTCCATGCTATGGTCTTATCAGCCATGCACCTTATTATATATGTATATTATTATATTAACTTATTATAGAAAAACACAACTTATTTGAAGGTTGTACTTCTCGTATCCTCCAAGAACTTCAGAGTGACATTGGTTAAACAGGGTCCTTCCCTGACATTGAAGTCACATGGCTGGGTAGACATCAGAAATTCGAGCAGAAATTCCACTTCCCTGACCTGGATAATTTGTTTGAACTTTCCGAGGCAGCTCTATTCATCCCAGGGGCTGCACCAAAACGCCAACGCCAGAGAAGAGGTAGAAGGAGTTGGGCCCTAGTCAGACTCAGGAGGCGTGCACACCATCCACCGCTTCAGAGTATATTACTCGCTAATGTTCAGTCTCTGGACAATAAAGTAGACGAGCTCAGGGCGAAGATCTCCTTCCAGAGAGACATCAGGGACTGTAACATATTCTGTTTTACGAAATCATTGCTCTCTCAGGATGTTTTCCCCCGGTCCATTCAGCCAGCGGGGTTCTCCGTCCATCGCGCAGACAGGAAGAAAGGTGGAGGGGTTTGTTTAATGATTAACAACTCATAGTGTGATTATGGTAACGTACAGGAACTCAAGTCCTTTTGTTCTCCCGATCTGGAATACCTCACCATCAAATGCTGACCGCATTACCTCCAGGAAAAATGTTATTCGGTCATCATCACGGCCATGTATATTCTCCCTCAAGCCGACACCACGGCGGCTCTCAAGGAACTACACTGGACTATGCGCAAACTGGAAACCGCATATCCTAAGGCCGCATTTATTGTAGCTGGGGATTAAAATATTCTATCAACATATCTCCTACGCTACACGCAAAACACAGACCCTGGATCATTGCTATGGCAACAAGGCCCTCCCCCACCCTCCCTTTGGCAAATCAGATCACGTCTCCATTCTGCTCCTCCCCACCTATAGGCAAAACACTTAAACAGGAAGCTCCCGTGGTAAGGACTGTTCAATGTTGGTCTGACCAATCGGAATCTATGCTTCAAGATTGTTTTGATCACGCGGACTGGGAAATGTGCCGAGTCGCCTCCTGAGAATAGTATCGATGAATACACTGACTCGGTGACTGGGTTCATCAGGAAGTGCATAGAGGATGTTGTTCCCACTGTGACGATTACAACTTATCCAAACTAAAAACCGTGGATAAACGGCAGCATTCACGCAAATTCTGAAAAGCGCAAACCACTGCATTTAACCACGGCAAGGTGACTGGGAATATGGACGTGTACAAACAGACCAGCTATGACATCTGTAAGGCAATCAAACAGGCAAAATGACAGTACAGGGACAAAGTAAAGTCGCAATTCAATGGCTCAGACATGAGACATACTGTATGTTTATTTATTTATTTATAGGGGATGTGACAATGGTGGTAACTGTTTGGATTGTTATAACAATCTTAAGTGTTTGTAAAGTGATTCAATTGGTTCCAATTGTAGTCCCGTGTAGCTCAGTTGGTAGAGCATGGCGCTTGCAACGCCAGGGTTGTGGGTTCAATTCCCACGGGGGACCAGTATGAAGAAGAAAAAAAAATATTATGCACTCACTAACTGTAAGTCGCTCTGGATAAGAGCGTCTGCTAAATGACTATCATGTATGTATAATGTTTCAGAATGGTAACTCCAGCATGTAAGGCAATATCTCAGATGTGAGAAGATCACAGCATGCATATATAGTTTGGCGGCCTCCAGAGGAAGGTAAGGTCTTATAAACCTAAAGTTAGATAATCCAAACTTGACCGTGTTAACCACCTTCTTCACTTGTTTCTTGAATGTCAAATTGGGAGCCCAAAATGATGACGAGAAACTTGAAGTTAGACACAACTATCGGTTTCTTCAAATTGACAATAACAGCTCGTTGAGAAGAATCAATGTTTTTTTTTTGAGAAGTACATACAAACAGTCTTGTCAATATTTAAATACAGGCAAGAATCAGCCAACCATTTAGAGACGTGGACCATAGCTTAAGATAACTTGTTAACAACATGTTGTCTGTTTTTAGTTTGGATAGTTTGGATAGGAGGACCTCATGATTCACATGATCAAAGGCCTTTTTAAGATCCAAAAAGACTGCGCCAACTTCGACACCTACGGTGTCCAGTTTAGATTTAATGCACTGCAGAAAATAGCAATTTGCTGTTTTTGGTTGAATGGTTAGCTCTGAATCCAAATTGCATTTGATGTATGGAGTTGCCCTGGTTGAGGTCATCAGTCAGCTGCTTTTGATAGCACTAAAATAATGCTTATAGGTCAGTAATTTCCCACCAGTGTTGGGTCACCAGCTTTTAAAATAGGTATCACTGCAGCAGACCCATATTTGATGGACAGATTAAGCAGATGTACAATAGAGCCAATCACATAATATTTGTCTTCAGGAATACAGTGTCTAGACCAAATACATATTTTAGAGTTCCTGAAGAAGCTAATAATACTGTTCGCTGCTGACACTGAGATTTCAGGAATTCTGAATATTAGTTTTATTATTATTATCCATGGGAGTAAGAACTGTGGTCTTGGTTGAAAATCTTTGAGCCAGGTCCCTGACAGAACTCAACAACAAAAAATTGTTGAAGGTGGTGGATATCGAATTACAGTCTTCCGTTAGAATCACATTAACCTTTCATTCAAGATGCTTTTTGGACTTCTCAGCTCCTCTCCCTGTTAGTTGAGGTTTTCCAAAATCCCTTTCCCATTTCCTTTTGCTTCATTGAGGAAGAACTCTGCTTTAGCTTTTTTTATATTCCTTACCACCTTATTTCTCAGTGATGTAAATATACATCTGTCTTCATTCTGACCAGACTTTAGTGCATTATTTAAGGAAAGATCCCGTTCTCTCATCTGCCGCCAGAGGTCCTCGTTGAGCCATGGTAGAGAATTCTTAAATCTTGGCTTATGTTGGAATTTCCTGGTAAAAGAGGTATTGACTTTGTCAATAGGTGACAGAAATGTTCTGTATCCAGACTCTGGGTCTTCATTGCATAACAGATCAGACCAGTCAATTTGATTTATAGCTGCATCGTACTTACTCTGCTCACTTTTCAGGATTTTGTGATAGTACTTTTGCACATCGATATGGTTCTTAAAATTCTTTCTAGTGAGCTTTCTAACCACCAATGTAGCATTGTGGTCAGATATTCCAGTTAGTAAGTTAAGGGACTTAGTTATTTAATCAGGTCTGTTAGTGAACACCAGATCAATTTGAGTCTGGGATGTCTGTGTCACGACTTCCTCCGAAGCTGCCTCCTCTCCTGGTTCAGGCTTCGGCGGTCGTCATCACCGGCCTTCTAGCCACTGCCGCTCCTCATCTCATCATTCCATTTGTTTTGTCTTGTCTATTACACACACCTGGCTCATATCCCCTCATCAGTACCTGTATAAGTGTTCCCTCTGCCCCCTTGTCTTTGTGTGTGATTGTTTATTGTGGAGGATAGTGAAGCTCGGTGGAGCACCGTGTATTTTGTATCGCCGGGATATTTCCCTGTGTGCCTTGTATTTTCCAGTGTGTCTGTTTTGCGCACTGGAGTGTACTACACCGGCTACATCGTACTACACCGGCTCTGACACTCGTCGGATGTGGCAGGGCTTGAAAACTATTACAGACTACAAAGGGAAGCACAGCCGCGAGCTGCCCAGTGACACAAGACTTCCAGACGAGCTAAACCACTTCTATGCTCGCTTTGAGGCAAGCAACACTGAAGCATGCATGAGAGCACCAGCTGTTCCGGATGACTATGTGATCACGCTCTCCGTAGCCGATGTGAGTAAGACCTTTAAGCAGGTCAACATTCACAAGGCCGCAGGGCCAGACGGATTACCAGGACGTGTACTCCGAGCATGTGCTGACCAACTGGCAAGTGTCTTCACTGACATTTTCAACATGTCCCTGACTGAGTCTGTAATACCAACATGTTTCAAGCAGACCACCATAGTCCCCGTGCCCAAGGACTCTAAGATAACCTGCCTAAATGACTACCGACCCGTAGCACTGACGTCTGTAGCCATGAAGTGCTTTGAAAGGCTGGTCATGACTCACATCAACATCATTATCCCAGAAACCCTAGACCCACTCCAATTTGCATACCGCCCCAACAGATCCACAGATGATGCAATCTCTATTGCACTCCACACTGCCCTTTCCCACCTGGACAAGAGGAACACCTACGTGAGAATGCTATTCATTGACTACAGCTCAGCATTCAACACCATAGTGCCCTCAAAGCTCATCACTAAGCTAAGGATCCTGGGACTAAACACCTCCCTCTGCAACTGGATCCTGGACTTCCTGACGGGCCGCCCCCAGGTGGTAAGGGTAGGTAACAACACATCTGCCACACTGATCCTCAACACGGGGGCCCCTCAGGGGTGCGTGCTCAGTCCCCTCCTGTACTCCCTGATCACCCATGACTGCATGGCCAGGCACGACTCCAACACCATCATTAAGTTTGCCGACGACACAACAGTGGTAGGCCTGATCACCGACAACGATGAGACAGCCTATAGGGAGGAGGTCAGAGACCTGGCCATGTGGTGCCAGGATAACAACCTCTCCCTCAACGTGACCAAGACAAAGGAGACGATTGTGGACTACAGGGAAAAAAAAGAGGACTGAGCATGCCCCCATTCTCATCGATGGGGCTGTAGATGAACAGGTTGAGAGCTTCAAGTTCCTTGGTGTCCACATCACCAACGAACTATCATGGTCCACACACACCAAGACAGTCGTGAAGAGGGCACGACAAAGCCTATTCCCCCTCAGGAGACTAAAAAGATTTGGCATGGGTCCTCAGATCCTCAAAAAATTCTACAGCTGCACCATCGAGAGCATCCTGACTGGTTGCATCACCGCCTGATATGGCAACTGATTGGCCTCCGACCGTAAGGCACAACAGAGGGTAGTGCGTACGGCCCAGTACATCAATGGGGCCAAGCTTCCTGCCATCCAGGACCTCTATACCAGGCGGTGTCAGAGGAAGGCCCTCAAAATTGTCAAAGACTCCAGCCACCCTAGTCATAGACTGTTCTCTCTGCTACCGCACGGCAAGCGGTACCGGAGTGCCAAGTCTAGGTCCAAAAGACTTCTCAACAGCTTCTACCCCCAAGCCATAAGACTCCTAAACAGCTAATCATGGCTACCCGGACTATTTGCACTGCCCCCCCACCCCATCTTTTTACGCTGCTGCTACTCTGTTAATTATTTATGCATAGTCACTTTAACTCTACCCACATGTACATATTACTTCAACTACCTCAACTAGCCGGTTGACTCTGCACCGGTACCCCCCTGTATATATAGCCTCCCTACTGTTATTTTATTTTACTTCTGCTCTTTTTTTCTCAACACTTTTTGGTTTTATTCTACTTTTTTTATTTAAAATAAATGCACTGTTGGTTAAGGGCTGTAAGTAAGCATTTCACTGTAATGTCTGCACCTGTTGTATTCGGCGCATGTGGCAAATAAAATTTGATTTGATTTGATTTTTTACTCATTACTGTGTAATTCTGTATTTGCGGAATAAAGCCTGTTATTCTGTGATTTACCCTCCTGCGCCTGACTCCTTCGACATCACCTCATCACAGTCTGTCTTACTCTGATTGGTCCTTGTATTATTTGAGTCAGGTTGAAATGGTCTGTGATCTCTTTGGGTTTTGTCCTGCAAGTTTTATTTTCCCTGTTTATATTGAAATCGCCCATGAAGATGATCTCCTTCTTATGATCACATTCTTTAAGCATGGCATTTAGACAGTGATAAAATGAGATATTAGATGTTGGTGGTCGATATAATCCAATAATAGTGAGAGACATATGAGGGGAGAGGAAGACATTCAGCCCCAGACATTCAAGGTCATTGGCATGTTTCCATATGATACGATTGCATTTAAAGTTATCTTTCATGTACATAAGCAATCCACCCCCTCTGCCCATTCCCCTGTCCCTCCTGAATATAGAATATCCTGGGACATTAAAGGCAGAAATAGAAGAAGATTTCTTCAGCCATGTCTCAGAGAAACAGATAAAATAAAGATTAGAGTCAGTCAATAAAAGCTCCACCTGTTCACTCTTAGAAATAATGCTATGAATATTCAAATGACCTCCTAATATTGCTGCATGGTATCCTGGGCTGTTTGGTATCCTGGGCTGTTTGGTATCCTGGGCTGCTTGGTATCCTGGGCTGCTTGGTATCCTGGGCTGTTTGGTATCCTGGGCTGTTTGGTATCCTGGGCCGCTTGGTATCCTGGGCTACTTGGTATGCTTGTATGAAGGCCAGCATTGACGTTTGGCTGCTTCTTTTGTATTCCCCAGAGAGTTGCACGCACCGTCTTCGAGGCCCATTATTTTCCTCAGATTTTTCTATTTTGTTTATGTTAGTCACTGGGCTTAGTATCCACTTTTCCAGCTTAATTTTCTTATTTTAATTAGATCGAGAAGTTATTCTTGTACACTCTCGATCCCCAGGTACCAAATCAAATGTTTCATTCACTCCACCTTTGTCCTTGGGAACCTCATGGGGACAGGATTGTTGTCCTGCACATGGTGACAACATTTCCTCTTTGCACCTTAGAGTAGGACTGTACTCTCCCTTCTCCTGACCCCCTCTACAGTAGGACTGTACTCTACCGTCTCCTGACCCCCTCTACAGTAGGACTGTACTCTACTATCTCCTGACCCCCTCTACAGTAGGACTGTACTCTACCGTCTCCTGACCCCCTCTACAGTAGGACTGTACTCTACAATCTCCTGACCCCCTCTACAGTAGGACTGTACACTACTATCTCCTGACCCCCTCTACAGTAGGACTGTACTCTACCGTCTCCTGACCCCCTCTACAGTAGGACTGTACTCTACAATCTCCTGACCCCCTCTACAGTAGGACTGTACTCTACTATCTCCTGACCCCCTCTACAGTAGGACTGTACTCTACCGTCTCCTGACCCCCTCTACAGTAGGACTGTCCTCTCCCTTCCCCTGACCCCCTCTACAGTAGGACTGTACTCTACCGTCTCCTGACCCCCTCTACAGTAGGACTGTACTCTACCGTCTCCTGACCCCCTCTACAGAAGGACTGTACTCTACTGTCTCCTGACCCCCTCTACAGTAGGACTGTACTCTACCATCTCCTGACCCCCTCTACAGTAGGACTGTCCTCTACTATCTCCTGACCCCCTCTACAGTAGGACTGTACTCTACTATCTCCTGACCCCCTCTACAGTAGGACTGTACTCTACTATCTCCTGACCCCCTCTACAGTAGGACTGTACTCTACCGTCTCCTGACCCCCTCTACAGTAGGACTGTACTCTACAATCTCCTGACCCCCTCTACAGTAGGACTGTACTCTCCCTTCTCCTGACCCCCTCTACAGTAGGACTGTCCTCTACCATCTCCTGACCCCCTCTACAGTAGGACTGTACTCTACCATCTCCTGACCCCCTCTACAGTAGGACTGTCCTCTCCCTTCCCCTGACCCCCTCTACAGTAGGACTGTACTCTACCGTCTCCTGACCCCCTCTACAGTAGGACTGTACTCTACCGTCTCCTGACCCCCTCTACAGAAGGACTGTACTCTACTGTCTCCTGACCCCCTCTACAGTAGGACTGTACTCTACCATCTCCTGACCCCCTCTACAGTAGGACTGTACTCTACAATCTCCTGACCCCCTCTACAGTAGGACTGTACTCTACCATCTCCTGACCCCCTCTACAGTAGGACTGTACTCTATTATCTCCTGACCCCCTCTACAGTAGGACTGTACTCTACCGTCTCCTGACCCCCTCTACAGTAGGACTGTACTCTACTGTCTCCTGACCCCCTCTACAGTAGGACTGTACTCTCCCGTCTCCTGACCCCCTCTACAGTAGGACTGTACTCTCCATTCTCCTGACCCCCTCTACAGTAGGACTGTACTCTACTGTCTCCTGACCCCCTCTACAGTAGGACTGTACTCTCCCGTCTCCTGACCCCCTCTACAGTAGGACTGTACTCTCCATTCTCCTGACCCCCTCTACAGTAGGACTGTACTCTACTATCTCCTGACCCCCTCTACAGTAGGACTGTACTCTCCCTTCTCCTGACCCCCTCTACAGTAGGACTGTAATATCCCTTCTCCTGACCCCCTCTACAGTAGGACTGTACTCTATTATCTCCTGACCCCCTCTACAGTAGGACTGTACTCTACCGTCTCCTGACCCCCTCTAAGTAGGACTGTACTCTACCGTCTCCTGACCCCCTCTACAGTAGGACTGTCCTCGTCTCCTGACCCCCTCTACAGTAGGACTGTCCTCGTCTCCTGACCCCCTCTACAGTAGGACTGTACTCTACCGTCTCCTGACCCCCTCTACAGTAGGACTGTCCTCTACTATCTCCTGACCCCCTCTACAGTAGGACTGTACTCTACCGTCTCCTGACCCCCTCTACAGTAGGACTGTACTCTACTATCTCCTGACCCCCTCTACAGTAGGACTGTACTCTACCATCTCCTGACCCCCTCTACAGTAGGACTGTACTCTACCGTCTCCTGACCCCCTCTACAGTAGGACTGTCCTCGTCTCCTGACCCCCTCTACAGTAGGACTGTCCTCGTCTCCTGACCCCCTCTACAGTAGGACTGTACTCTACCGTCTCCTGACCCCCTCTACAGTAGGACTGTACTCTACAATCTCCTGACCCCCTCTACAGTAGGACTGTACTCTCCCTTCTCCTGACCCCCTCTACAGTAGGACTGTCCTCTACCATCTCCTGACCCCCTCTACAGTAGGACTGTACTCTACCATCTCCTGACCCCCTCTACAGTAGGACTGTCCTCTCCCTTCCCCTGACCCCCTCTACAGTAGGACTGTACTCTACCGTCTCCTGACCCCCTCTACAGTAGGACTGTACTCTACCGTCTCCTGACCCCCTCTACAGAAGGACTGTACTCTACTGTCTCCTGACCCCCTCTACAGTAGGACTGTACTCTACCATCTCCTGACCCCCTCTACAGTAGGACTGTCCTCTACTATCTCCTGACCCCCTCTACAGTAGGACTGTACTCTACCATCTCCTGACCCCCTCTACAGTAGGACTGTACTCTATTATCTCCTGACCCCCTCTACAGTAGGACTGTACTCTACCGTCTCCTGACCCCCTCTACAGTAGGACTGTACTCTACCGTCTCCTGACCCCCTCTACAGTAGCACTGTACTCTCCCTTCTCCTGACCCCCTCTACAGTAGGACTGTACTCTCCATTCTCCTGACCCCCTCTACAGTAGGACTGTACTCTACTGTCTCCTGACCCCCTCTACAGTAGGACTGTACTCTCCCGTCTCCTGACCCCCTCTACAATAGGACTGTACTCTCCATTCTCCTGACCCCCTCTACAGTAGGACTGTACTCTACTGTCTCCTGACCCCCTCTACAGTAGGACTGTACTCTCCCTTCTCCTGACCCCCTCTACAGTAGGACTGTAATATCCCTTCTCCTGACCCCCTCTACAGTAGGACTGTACTCTATTATCTCCTGACCCCCTCTACAGTAGGACTGTACTCTACCGTCTCCTGACCCCCTCTAAGTCGGACTGTACTCTACCGTCTCCTGACCCCCTCTACAGTAGGACTGTCCTCGTCTCCTGACCCCCTCTACAGTAGGACTGTCCTCGTCTCCTGACCCCCTCTACAGTAGGACTGTACTCTACCGTCTCCTGACCCCCTCTACAGTAGGACTGTCCTCTACTATCTCCTGACCCCCTCTACAGTAGGACTGTACTCTACCGTCTCCTGACCCCCTCTACAGTAGGACTGTACTCTACTATCTCCTGACCCCCTCTACAGTAGGACTGTACTCTACCATCTCCTGACCCCCTCTACAGTAGGACTGTACTCTACCGTCTCCTGACCCCCTCTACAGTAGGACTGTCCTCGTCTCCTGACCCCCTCTACAGTAGGACTGTCCTCGTCTCCTGTCCCCCTCTACAGTAGGACTGGACTCTACCGTCTCCTGACCCCCTCTACAGTAGGACTGTACTCTACAATCTCCTGACCCCCTCTACAGTAGGACTGTACTCTACTATCTCCTGACCCCCTCTACAGTAGGACTGTACTCTACCGTCTCCTGACCCCCTCTACAGTAGGACTGTCCTCTACTATCTCCTGACCCCCTCTACAGTAGGACTGTACTCTACTATCTCCTGACCCCCTCTACAGTAGGACTGTACTCTACTATCTCCTGACCCCCTCTACAGTAGGACTGTACTCTACCGTCTCCTGCCCCCCTCTACAGTAGGACTGTACTCTACAATCTCCTGACCCCCTCTACAGTAGGACTGTACTCTCCCTTCTCCTGACCCCCTCTACAGTAGGACTGTCCTCTACCATCTCCTGACCCCCTCTACAGTAGGACTGTACTCTACCATCTCCTGACCCCCTCTACAGTAGGACTGTCCTCTCCCTTCCCCTGACCCCCTCTACAGTAGGACTGTACTCTACCGTCTCCTGACCCCCTCTACAGTAGGACTGTACTCTACCGTCTCCTGACCCCCTCTACAGAAGGACTGTACTCTACTGTCTCCTGACCCCCTCTACAGTAGGACTGTACTCTACCGTCTCCTGACCCCCTCTACAGTAGGACTGTCCTCTACTATCTCCTGACCCCCTCTACAGTAGGACTGTACTCTACCATCTCCTGACCCCCTCTACAGTAGGACTGTACTCTATTATCTCCTGACCCCCTCTACAGTAGGACTGTACTCTCCATTCTCCTGACCCCCTCTACAGTAGGACTGTACTCTACTGTCTCCTGACCCCCTCTACAGTAGGACTGTACTCTCCCTTCTCCTGACCCCCTCTACAGTAGGACTGTACTATCCCTTCTCCTGACCCCCTCTACAGTAGGACTGTACTCTATTATCTCCTGACCCCCTCTACAGTAGGACTGTACTCTACCGTCTCCTGACCCCCTCTACAGTAGGACTGTACTCTACCGTCTCCTGACCCCCTCTACAGTAGGACTGTCCTCGTCTCCTGACCCCCTCTACAGTAGGACTGTACTCTACCGTCTCCTGACCCCCTCTACAGTAGGACTGTACTCTACCGTCTCCTGACCCCCTCTACAGTAGGACTGTCCTCTACTATCTCCTGACCCCCTCTACAGTAGGACTGTACTCTACCGTCTCCTGACCCCCTCTACAGTAGGACTGTACTCTACTATCTCCTGACCCCCTCTACAGTAGGACTGTACTCTACCATCTCCTGACCCCCTCTACAGTAGGACTGTACTCTACCGTCTCCTGACCCCCTCTACAGTAGGACTGTCCTCGTCTCCTGACCCCCTCTACAGTAGGACTGTCCTCGTCTCCTGACCCCCTCTACAGTAGGACTGTACTCTACCGTCTCCTGACCCCCTCTACAGTAGGACTGTCCTCTACTATCTCCTGACCCCCTCTACAGTAGGACTGTACTCTACCGTCTCCTGACCCCCTCTACAGTAGGACTGTACTCTACCGTCTCCTGATCCCCTCTACAGTAGTACTGTCCTCTACTGTCTCCTGACCCCCTCTACAGTAGGACTGTACTCTCCCTTCCCCTGACCCCCTCTACAGTAGGACTGTCCTCTACCGTCTCCTGACCCCCTCTACAGTAGGACTGTCCTCTACCGTCTCCTGACCCCCTCTACAGTAGGACTGTACTCTACCGTCTCCTGACCCCCTCTACAGTAGGACTGTCCTCTACCATCTCCTGACCCCCTCTACAGTAGGACTGTCCTCTACCATCTCCTGACCCCCTCTACAGTAGGACTGTCCTCTACCATCTCCTGACCCCCTCTACAGTAGGACTGTACTCTACTATCTCCTGACCCCCTCTACAGTAGGACTGTACTCTACCATCTCCTGACCCCCTCTACAGTAGGACTGTCCTCGTCTCCTGACCCCCTCTACAATAGGACTGTCCTCGTCTCCTGACCCCCTCTACAGTAGGACTGTACTCTACCGTCTCCTGACCCCCTCTACAGTAGGACTGTCCTCTACTATCTCCTGACCCCCTCTACAGTAGGACTGTACTCTACCGTCTCCTGACCCCCTCTACAGTAGGACTGTACTCTACCGTCTCCTGACCCCCTCTACAGTAGGACTGTCCTCTACCGTCTCCTGACCCCCTCTACAGTAGGACTGTACTCTCCCTTCCCCTGACCCCCTCTACAGTAGGACTGTCCTCTACCGTCTCCTGACCCCCTCTACAGTAGGACTGTACTCTCCCTTCTCCTGACCCCCTCTACAGTAGGACTGTACTCCCTCTACAGTGGGATTGTGTCTGCCAGTCCTGTTTACGAGCAGGGCCTTGTCCATCATAAAATACTTTGATCCAGTGAGGGCCCATCTTTACAGGGCCTTGTCCATCATTAAATACTTTGATCCAGTGAGGGCCCATCTTTACAGGGCCTTGTCCATCATTAAATACGTTGACTGTTATTCCTCTGATCAGAAGCTTTGCTTCCTTACTGAGAAGATATATATACAGTATATGCCAGAGAGCACATACTCTCTGTACTGACCTCAAGTGGTTTGGATGAATTTCATGGATGAGACTGTGGTAGAGCTCCTCCTCCTTAACAGGGTTGGCTATGGCCTCCTCCTTTGCTCCTCCTCCTTAATAGGGTTGGCTATGGCCTCCTCCTTTGCTCCTCCTCCTTAATAGGGTTGGCTATGGCCTCCTCCTTTGCTCCTCCTCCTTAACAGGGTTGGCTATGGCCTCCTCCTTTGCTCCTCCTCCTTAATAGGGTTGGCTATGGCCTCCTCCTTTGCTCCTCCTCCTTAATAGGGTTGGCTATGGCCTCCTCCTTTGTCAGGATTTCTCTCTCCATGATAAAAATAGGTAAGACAGTCTCCTATGTGGCAGGGACTCCAGACAATCACAGATTATAAACCAGCCATGTCGGGGACATCGACGCCTCGCTCCTGGACGAGCTAAACAGCTTCTTTGCCCACTTCGAGGAAAACAACATTGAGCCACCGACGCGGACCCCAGACGCTCACGAGGACTGTGTGCTCTTGTTCTCTGTGGCCGACGTGAGTAAGTAATTTAAGCGTGTTAACACTCGCAACGCTGCCAGCCCAGACGGCCCAGATGGCATCCCAAGCCACGTCCTCAGAGCATGTGCAGGCCAGCTGGCTGGAGTGTTCACAGACATTTTCAATCTCTCCCTGTCCCAGTCTGCTGTCTCCATTTGCTTCAAGATGGCCACCATTGTTCCTGTACCCAAGAAAATGAAAGTAACTGAACTAAAGGACTATCTCCCCGTAGCACTCACTTCTGTCATCATGAAGTGCTTTGAGAGGCTAGTTAAGGATCATATGACCTCTCCCTTGCCTGTCACCCTAGACCAGTGCTTCTCAATTATTTTCTGTTACGCCCCCCCTAGGAAGAAGTAAACATTTCGCGCCCCCCAACTCTCCGCCGCGACTGTAAATAGTATCATTTGTCTATAAAATTGTTAGAAGTACACCTCTGCATGACATTGTATCCTTATTAACATTAAAGAAAACATTTTTTTTTTTAAATAAAGTAATATAGATCAACTTACAACAAAGAATAACTTTATTAACATTGTTTTTAGTCTGTAACAGAAAATACTTAAAGTTCATCAATTTGCCTGAAATAAAATAAAACATTCAAACCTTATTTAAACTGTAAAAAAAATTTGACCATTTGATACTGAAAAGTTAAATTAAATATAATCAATAAATAATAATAAATTCAAATTGATCAGCAACATTAACTCAGGAGCACAATATACGAAACACTTTGACCTATAAAACTAAAATGAATAAAACAATTTGTGCTGATTTTTTTATAAAAATGAGGAAGTCAGGATTAATGGCTACAATGAGCACGTTTTGCAGTGCACAGCTTTTCGAAGCGGGGTTTGAAGCATTACATTTACATTTTAGTCATTTAGCAGACGCTCTTATCCAGAGCGACTTACAGTTAGTGAGTGCATACATTTTCATACTGGCCCCCCGTGGGAAACGAACCCACAACCCTGGCGTTGCAAGCGCCATGCTCTACCAACTGAGCTACACTGGGCCAAGCATGATACTGCAACTCTCAGCTCCTGCTCAATGTTTAGCTGGGACCTGTACTTGGTCTTCAGTGCAGCAACAGCAGAGAAGCCAGTCTCACAAAGATAAGATGTTGCAAAAGGAAGAATGCCCATGGCCCTCTGCCCTAAGAGTGGATACTGCCTCTCTACACTCAGCCAGAATTCACTCAGTGTCTGTGATGTGAACCTCAGTCTCAATGTGGAGTCAGACGTCATATCAATGAACTGGTCCTCCTCTGCAGAGCTGAAACCAGTTGGAGCTGGTGCATTGAAAGGATCTCTCACCCAGTCATATTGGGAACTGTTTTCAGGGAAGTACTTTTTTAAAGAATCCCATCAGTGATGAAATATGCTCCTTAATATATGGAATCACTGAGGTGGCATCATAGTCAGTAGTGTCAACAAATTCATGCAGGTTCTCGAATGAATCTGTATTTCCTTCATCAAGTCGCCTGTCCCACATTGCAAGCGTTCGAGTGAAAGAGCTGATCTTGTCTGTGACCTGAGGGAGGTGTTTATCTTTCCCTTGAAGCTGTAGATTTAGTTAATTTAGCTTTCCAAATATGTCACTCAGGTAGGCCAGTTTTGCCAGGAAGTTCTCATCACTAAATTTTTCTGCGAGGTCATCCTTGTGCTCCTGCTCCCAAAACATTCTTATCTGCTCTCTGAGCTCAAAAACTCGGGACAAGACGTTTCCTCGTGACAGCCACCTTGCTTCACTGTGAAACAGCACAGCTTGATGTTCAGCTCCCATCTCCTCACAGATAGCAGAGAAGACTCTTGTTTTTAGTGGTCTGGTGATTGGGGTGTATCAGCGTGATTGGGGGTGTAATGTCTTTAAGTGACGCCTTAATTTATTTGGCTTCATGCTGTCCGCTGCCAACATTTTTAGACAGAGTAAACATACCGGTGTTTCCTCGTCTCCCACCGTAGTCGCAGTGAAGCCAAGCGCTACATACGCTTCGTCATATTTCCTTGTCTTAGCTTTCGGGAGACTTACGTTTGTCTCATCTCCGCCTTTCTTTTCATTTACATTTTAGTCATTTAGCGACTTACAGTTAGTTAGTGCATACATTATTTATTTTTTCATATCCCCTGTGGGAATCGAACCCACAACCCTGGCGTTGCAAACACCATGCTCTATCAACTGAGCTACATCCCTGCCGGCCATTCCCTCCCCTGGACGACGCTGGGCCAATTGCACGCCGCCCCATGGGTCTCCCGGTCGCGGCCGGCTACGACAGAGCCTGGATTCGAACCAGGATAGTGGCACAGCTAGCACTGCGATGCAGTGCCTTAGACCACTGCGCCACTTAAATATTTTTCCATGGTGTCTCTTAAGGGTTTGTTATCTGCACTTCATATATCCTGCTCTGTGCTGTGTGCTCTTGTTCGGTGCAAAAAAACCCTACTCCCTGCGGCAAAAAAAAGCATGTTCCCCGGGGTCACACGCGCCCCCCCTGGCATCGCTCCGAGCCCCACCAGGGGGGCGCGCCCCACTATTTGAGAAGGACTGCCCTAGACCCACTTCAATTTGCATACCGCCCCAACAGATCCACGGATGACGCAATTGCCATTGTACTGCACACTGCCCTATCCCATCTGAACAAGATAAATACCTATATAAGAATGTTCATCAACTACAGAGCAGCCTTCAACACCATAGTACCCTCCAAGCTCATCATTAAGCTCGGGGCCCTGGGTCTGAACCCCGCCCTGTGCAACTGGGTCCTGGACTTCCTGACGGACCGCCCCCAAGTGGTGAAGGTAGGCAACAACATCTCCGCCACACTGATCCTCAACACTGGGGCCCCACAGGGGTGCGTGCTCAGCCCCCTCCTGTACTCCCTGTTCACTCATGACTGCGTGGCCACACACGTCTCCAACTCAATCATCAAGTTTGCTGATGACACAACAGTAGTAGGCCTGATTACCAACAATGACGAGACCGCCTACAGGGAGGAGGTGAGGGCTCTGGGAGTGTGGTGCCAGGAAAATAAACTCTCCTCAATGTCAACAAAACGAAGGAGCTGATTGTGGACTACAGGAGACAGCAGAGAGAGCGCGCCCGCATCCACATTGATGGGGTTGGAGTAGAGAGTGTCAAAAGCTTCAAGTTCCTCTGCGTACACATCACTGACAACCTGAAATGGTCCACCCACACAGACAGTGTGGTGAAGAAGCAACAGCCCCTCTTCAACCTCAGGAGGCTGAAGAAATGTGGCCTGGCCCCCTATGACCCTCACAGACTTCTACATATGCACCATTGAGAGCATCCTGCCTGGCTGTATCACCGCCTGGTACGGCAATTACACCGTCTGCAACAGCAGGGCTCTCCAGAGGGTGGTGCGGTCAGCCCAACCCATCACCAGGGGAACACCGCCTGCCCTCCAGGACATCTACAGCACCCGGTGTCACAGGAAGCCCAAGAAGATCATCAAGGACCTCAGCCACCCGAGCCATGGCCTGTTCACCCCGCTACCATCCAGAAGGCAGAGACAGTACAGGTGCATCAAAGCTGGGACCTAGAGACTGATCTCCAGGCCATCAGACTGTTAAAAAGTCACCACTAGCCAGCCTCAGCCCAGTACCCTGCCCTGAACCTTAGTCACCACTAGCCAGCCTCAGCCCAGTACCCTGCCCTGAACCTTAGTCACCACTAGCCAGCCTCAGCCCAGTACCCTGCCCTGAACCTTAGTCACCACTAGCCAGCCTCAGCCCAGTACCCTGCCCTGAACCTTAGTCACTTTTCTAGCCGGCTACCTCATCATACACACTTACAACTCCTACACACATAGTTTACTATTACACACTTACAACTCCTATACCCCCCTCCACACAATGTATTGTTATACTGATACAACTCCTTAGCCCACCTGGGGTTTTATATAGGAGATTTCTGACCAGGCCAAGAAATTAATCTGAATCAACTTCCTGGTCCTGTAGTGTGCAACATGATAATGTCAACAAGCTCTCGATGCAGAATTAGACGTTTGTCCATGTTTCTCCAGTAGTCAAGTTTCGAAGTTGCTCCAAACATCAAATTTAGAAGGCAAAGGGTTAAGGTTAAGGGTTACGGTTAAGGGTTTGGATCACAGGAGGTTGGTGGCACCTTAATTGGGGAGGACGGGATCGTTTGTTATGTCTGGAGCAGAATAAGTGGAGCGGTATCAAATACATCCAACACATGGTTTCCATTTCATTAGCTCCGTTCCAGACCTTATGATGGCCCGTCCTCCCCTCACCAGCCTCCACTGTTATGGATAGGGTTAAAACGTAAAGTTTAGGCACTCATTCCGAATGGTTAAGGTAAGGGTTAAGGTTTGGGACAGGGTAAAAAATACAAAAATAAGAATTGTCCACCACTGGGATTGAACATGTAACCTTCTGATCCATTTCCCATGACTCTGGATCGGAAGGTTGCGTGTTCGATCCCAGTGGTGGACACTCATTTATCATTTAGTTGTTTTAACCCAAGTTCCATTGTCCTGATGATGAAGATGATGAAGAGGATGACAGGATGTCCCAGATCTCGTCCAGGTCAGCAGCGTCCTGCTCCATGGCTTCCCAGGTCCTGGACCGAGCCCAGAGGAGGAAGGACCACTTCTGGGGGAAGAGATAACAGGAAGCACTCAACCACTGGAGATAGAAAGACAATCAATTGTTATGGGTTTCTATAACCAGAGTGTCCAGACTACTAGGCTGAATCTGGGTTTCTATAACCAGAGTGTTCAGACTACTAGGCTGAATCTGGGTTTGTATAACCGGAGTGTCCAGACTACTAGGCTGAATCTGGGTTTCTATAACCAGAGTGTCCAGACTACTAGGCTGAATCTGGGTTTGTATAACCAGTGTCCAGACTACTAGGCTGAATCTGGGTTTCTATAACCGGAGTGTCCAGACTACTTGGCTGAATCTGGGTTTGTATAACCAGAGTGTCCAGACTACTAGGCTGAATCTGGGTTTCTATAACCGGAGTGTCCAGACTACTAGGCTGAATCTGGGTTTGTATAACCAGAGTGTCCAGACTACTAGGCTGAATCTGGGTTTGTATAACCAGTGTCCAGACTACTAGGCTGAATCTGGGTTTCTATAACCAGAGTGTCCAGACTACTAGGCTGAATCTGGGTTTGTATAACCAGAGTGTCCAGACTACTAGGCTGAATCTGGGTTTCTATAACCGGAGTGTCCAGACTACTAGGCTGAATCTGGGTTTGTATAACCAGAGTGTCCAGACTACTAGGCTGAATCTGGGTTTGTATAACCAGAGTGTCCAGACTACTAGGCTGAATCTGGGTTTCTATAACCAGAGTGTCCAGACTACTTGGCTGAATCTGGGTTTGTATAACCAGAGTGTCCAGACTACTAGGCTGAATCTGGGTTTCTATAACCAGAGTGTCCAGACTACTAGGCTGAATCTGGGTTTGTATAACCAGTGTCCAGACTACTAGGCTGAATCTGGGTTTCTATTACCAGAGTGTCCAGACTACTAGGCTGAATCTGGGTTTCTATAACCGGAGTGTCCAGACTACTAGGCTGAATCTGGGTTTCTATAACCAGAGTGTCCAGACTACTAGGCTGAATCTGGGTTTGTATAACCAGAGTGTCCAGACTACTAGGCTGAATCTGGGTTTGTATAACCAGAGTGTCCAGACTACTAGGCTGAATCTGGGTTTCTATTACCAGAGTGTCCAGACTACTAGGCTGAATCTGGGTTTGTATAACCAGAGTGTCCAGACTACTAGGCTGAATCTGAATCTGGGATACCCTCCCTATTTGTGTGAATTTAGTTAAGATGTTTTGTAATAATGTATTGAATAAAGTGTAAAGAACTAGATTTGTATTTTTTCTAAATGATTTCGTTTTGTATATGGAGAACTACTTTTTTAATGTAATTGAGATTTTTACTGTAGTATCGATTCTGCGTTGTTAATATATTACTTGATACACTACTCTGGATACACTGGGCCCCGTGTAGCTCAGTTGGTAGGGCATGGCGCTTGCAACACCAGGGTTGTGGGTTTGTTTCCCACGGGGGGGCAGTATGAAAATGTATGCACTCACTAACTGTAAGTCGCTCTGGAGAAGAGTGTCTGCTAAATTACTAAAATGTAAATGTAAATGTCCTCAGGACATGGATAGACGTCCAATTTCGAAGTCAGCCTACATTAGCCAGATCGCTCAAGACTATCTTCATCAATCTCAAAAACCTTCTGTTCTGTAGCTCAGTGGAGGCTCCTCAGAGGGAAGATCCTCCTCCGTGAATTTCAGAAAAATGTACATAGTGAAACATAAAAAAAAGTTATCCTTTTTAGATAAAACTATACTAAATATATTCACGTCACCCAATCATTGATTAAAACACACCTTTTTGCAATGAAGGTCTACAGTAGCCTCAACAGCACTCTGTAGGGAAGGACCATCGTATAGCCGGAGGACAGCAAGCTTCCGTCCTCCTCTGGGTACATTGACTTCAATACAAAACCTAGGAGGCTCATGGTTCTCACCCCCTTTAATTGACTTACACAGTAATTATGACAACTTCCGAAAGGACGTCCTCCAACCTATCAGAGCTCTTGCAGCATGAACTGACATGTTGTCTACCCAATCAAAGGATCAGAGAATGAATCTAGTACTGAAAGCACAAGCTACCGCTAGCTAACACTGCAGTGCATAAAATGTGGTGAGTAGTTGACTCAAAGAGAAAGACAATAGTTGAATAGTTTTGAACAAATTAATTTCTTCAAAAATGAAGGAGAAACAAGAGAGAGAGAGAGAGAGAGAGAGAGAGAGAGAGAGAGAGAGAGAGAAAGAGAGAGTGGGGGTGAGGGTGAGGTCGTCCACTGATAGATACAGTGCCTTCGGAAAATATTCAGACCCCTTGACGTTTTCCAAATTTTGTTACGTTACAGCCGTTTTCTAAAATGGATTAAATAAATAAAAATCCTCATCAATCTACACACAATACCCCATAATGACAAAGCGAAAACAGGTTTTTAGAAATGTTTGCAAATGTATAAAAAAAACAAAAACAGAAATACCTTATTTACATAGGTATTCAGCCCCTTTGATATGAGACTCGAAATTGAGCTCAGGTGCATCTTGTTTCCATTGATCATCCTTGAGATGTTTCTACAACTTGATTGGAGTCCACCTGTGGTAAATTCAATTGATTGGACATGATTTGGAAAGGCACACACCTGTCTATATAAGGTCCCACAGTTGACAGTGCATGTCAGAGCAAAAACCAAGTCATGAGGTCGATGGAATTGTTCGTAGAGCTCTGAGACAGGATTGTGTCAAGGCACAGATCTGGGGAAGGGTACCAAAACATTTCTGCAGCATTGAAGGTCCCCAAGAACACAGTGGGCTCCATCATTCTTAAATGGAAGAAGTTTGGAACCACCAAGACTCTTCCTAGAGCTGGCCGCCCGGCCAAACTGTGCAATTGGGGGAGAAGGGCCTTGGTCAGGGAGGTGACCAAGAACCTGATGGTCACTGTGACAGAACTCCAGAGTTCCTCTGTGGAGATGGGAGAACCTTCCAGAAGGACAACCACCTCTGCAGCACTCCACAAATCAAGCCTTTATGGTAGAGTGGCCAGACGGAAGCCACTTCTCAGTAAAAGGCACATGACAACCAGCTTGGAGTTTGCCAAAAGGCACCTAAAGACTCTCAGACCATGAGAAACACCTATGTAAGAATGCTGTTCGTTGACTACTACTCAGCGTTCAACACCATATTGCCCACGAAGCTCATCACTAAGCTAAGGACCCTAGGCCTAAACATCTCCCTCTGCAACTGGATCCTGGACTTCCTGACTGACCGCCCCCAGGTGGTGAGGGTAGGCAACAACACCTCCGCCACGCTGATCCTCAACACGGGGGCCCCTCAGGGGTGTGTGCTTAGTCCCCTCCTGTACTCCCTGTTCACCCACGACTGCGTGGCCAAGCACAACTCCAACACCATCATTAAGTTTGCTGATGACACAACAGTGGTAGGCCTGATCACCAACAACGATGAGACAGCGAATAGGGAGGAGGTCAGAGACCTGGCATTGTGGTGCCAGGATAACAACCTCTCCCTCAACGTGATCAAGACAAAGGAGCTGATCGTGGACTACAGGAAAAGGTGGGCCGAACAGGCCCCCATTCACATCGATGGGGCTGTAGTGGAGCGGGTCGAGAGTTTCAAGTTCCTTGGTGTGCACATCACCAACAAACTATCATGGTCCAAACACACCAAGACAGTCATGAAGAGGGCACAACAATGCCTATTCCCCCTCAGGAGACTGAAAAGATTTGTCATGGGTCCCCAGATCCTCAAGAAGTTCTACAGCTGCACCATCGAGAGCATCCAGACCGGTTGCATCACCACCTGGTATGGCAACTGCTCGGCATCTGACCGTAAGGTGCTACAGAGGGTAGTGCGTACGGCCCAGGACCTCTATACCAGGCGGTGTCAGAGGAAGGCAAAAAAAGTTGTCAAAGACTCCAGTCACCCTAGTCATAGAATGTTCTATCTGCTACCGCACAGCAAGCGGTACCGGAGCGCCAAGTCTAGGTCCAAAAGGCTTCTTAACGGCTTCTACCCCCAAGCCATAAGACTGCTGAACAGCTAATCAAATGGCTACTGCTGCTACTCGCTGTTTATTATCTATGCATAGTTACTTTACCCCTGCTATATAGGGAGCCATTTTACATAACAGTTTAGTCATTTAGCAGATGCGCTTATCCAGAGCAACAGTAGTGAGTGCAGAGATTTTCGTAATGGTCCCCGTCAGGAATCGAACCCACTACCCTGGCGTTGCAAGCACCACGCTCTACCGACTGAGCCACACAGGACCTACTCTACTGGCTTTAATGGAGCTTACTGTGTTATTGTGTTGAAGGCAATTTATATAGTCATATCTTCTCTCATCTCATTCTCTCTCATAGTGTTTCAGTCTGCTAGTCTGACCAAGCAAGACCAATCTGACATAATCTCATGTTTCAGTCTGCTAGTCTGACCAAGCAAGACCAATCTGACCTAATCTCATGTTTCAGTCTAATAGTCTGACCATGGAAGACCAATCTGACCTAATCTCATGTTTCAGTCTGCTAGTCTGACCATGGAAGACCAATCTGACATAATCTCATGTTTCAGTCTAATAGTCTGACCATGGAAGACCAATCTGACATAATCTCATGTTTCAGTCTAATAGTCTGACCATGGAAGACCAATCTGACCTAATCTCATGTTTCAGTCTAATAGTCTGACCAAGCAAGACCAATCTGACCTAATCTCATGTTTCAGTCAACAGAGACACCTAAACTATCAGCTTTCGATACACACACAACGCCATGGTTTAAACAACCCTCTAGGGAACACCTTAACAATCACACAATCACTTGGTTTTCATCAGGTAAATGCATGGGGGCAATGACCTAATCAGTCTTGGCTGAAATAAATATGTGTGTGTGTGTGTATCAATGAGATTTCAACCTTTATTCACCCACTCAAAAAGACAGCCAGAAGTTTGTTGAATTCTATTTACTGTATTACAAAAGTAATCATGAATTGTGTTAGGTTGACTATGCAACCAAATATCAACATTTAAAGGAGATGCTTGGATAGCTTAATCTGAGCCAATGGCTTAATCCTATCCTTTAACTTTTATTTTTGGTTGTGATGGAGACCTGAATCCAACATATCATTTGTTAACTTGTCGACAAGTTAATAGGCTATTTACTTTACTGCAAAAGTGATACTGAATTCTGTTTGGTTGTTAATTCAACCAAATATCAACATTTAAAGGAGATGTATATTTTGTGCCACTGACTTAGTCTGTCTTTAATTCCAGTTTGTCTACAAATTCATAATTTATATGTTGGATTCACATCTCCATCTTAACCAAAAAATAAAGAATAGGACTAAATCAAATCAAACTTTAAATGCAAAGTTTGATTTGATTCAGTCCTATTTTTTTTTTTTAAATTTTTGGTTGAAATCCAACATATTCATTATCAACTTGAAGCTTGAAACCCTAGGCCTATATGTATTGTCCGTTTTTAGTTGAACACTGGGTTGAATTGAAATAATAGCTGTTGATGACTTTGCAAATCCTATATAGGCCTAAACAGTATCATTGATGATATATGACTTATATGCGCCCAAGAAAGCAAAGGTAACTGAACTAAATGACTATCGCCCTGTAGCACTCACCTCTGTCATCATGAAGTGCTTTGAGAGACTAGTCAAGGATCATATCACCTCTACCTTACCTGTCACCCTAGACCAACTTCAATTTGCTTACCGCCCCAATATATCCACAGACGATGCAATCGCCATCGCACTGCACACTGCCCTATCCCATCTGGACAAGAGGAATACCTATGTAAGAATGCTGTTCATTGACTATAGCTCAGCATTCAACACCATAGTACCCTCCAAGCTCATCATTAAGCTCGAGGCCCTGGGTCTGATCCCCGCCCTGTGCAACTGGGTCCTGGACTTCCTGACGGGCCGCCCCCAGGTGGTGAAGGTAGGAAACAACATCTCCACTTCGCTGATCCTCAACACTGGGGCCCCACAAGGGTACGTGTTCAGCCCCCTCCTGTACTCCCTGTTCACCCATGACTGCGTGGCCAAGCACGCCTCCAACTCAATCATCAAGTTTGCAGGCGACACAACAGTAGTAGGCTTGATTACTAACAATGACGAGACCGCCTACAGGGAGGAGGTGAGGGCTCTGGGAGTGTGGTGCCAGGAAAATAACCTCTCACTCAATGTCAACAAAACAAAGGAGATGATCGTGGACTTCAGGAAACAGCAGAGGGTGCACCCCCCCTATCCACATCGATGGGACCGCAGTGGAGAAGGTGGAAAGCTTCAAGTTCCTTTGCGTACACATCACTGACAAACTGAAATGGTCCACCCACACAGACAGTGTGGTGAAGAAGGCGCAACAGAGCCTCTTCAACCTCAGGAGGCTGAAGAAATTTGGCTTATCACCTAAAACCCTCACAAACTTTTACAGATGCACAATTGAGAGCATCCTGTCGGGCTGTATCACCGCCTGGTATGGCAATTGCACCGCCCGCAACCACAGGGCTCTCCAGAGGGTGGTGCGGTCTGCCCAACGCATCACCGGGTTCAAACTACCTGCCCTCCAAGACACCTACAGCACCCGATGTCACAGGAAGGCCAAAACGATCATCAAGGACATCAACCACCCGAGCCACTGCCTGTTCACCCCGCTATCGTCCAGAAGGCGAGGTCAGTGCAGGTGCATCAAAGCTGGGTCCGAGAGAATGAAAAACAGCTTCTATCTCAAGGCCATCAGACTGTTAAATAGCCATCACTAGCACATTAGAGGCTGCTGCTGCCTACTGAAATCACTGGCCACTTTAAGAAATGGAACACTAGTCACTTAAATAATATATTATATAATAATCTAAGGGGGACCTGTAAATAATAATCTCATATGTATTATAGTCTATAATATTCTACTGTATCTTAGTCCATGCCGCTCTGTCATTTGTTGGGATCTATTTTCTTATAATTAGATGTGATGCCTAGCTTAAAAAGAATACATGAATGATTAAACATAATAGGTTTGTGC
>CM062496.1:51272878-51330378 GCA_031479575.1 Coregonus ussuriensis
AAATATGAGAGAGGCCTGTAATTTTCATCATAGGTACACGTCAACTATGACAGACAAATTGAAAAAAAAAAATATCCAGAAAAACACATTGTAGGATTTTTAATGAATTTATTTGCAAATTATGGTGGAAAATAAGTATTTGGTCACCTACAAACAAGCAAGATTTCTGGCTCTCACAGACCTGTAATAGGTAAGCAGCTTGGTTTGAAGAAATCAACTGTGGGAGCAATTATTAGGAAATGGAAGACATACAAGACCACTGATAATCTCCCTCGATCTGGGGCTCCACGCAAGATCTCACCCCGTGGGGTCAAAATTATCACAAGCAAAAATCCCAGAACCACACGGGGGGACCTAGTGAATGACCTGCAGAGAGCTGGGACCAAAGTAACAAAGCCTAGCATCAGTAACACACTACGCCGCCAGGGACTCAAATCCTGCAGTCCCAGACGTGTCCCCCTGCTTAAGCCAGTACATGTCCAGGCCCGTCTGAAGTTTGCTAGAGTGCATTTGGATGATCCAGAAGATTGGGAGAATGTCATATGGTCAGATGAAACCAAAATACAACTTTTTGGTAAAAACTCAACTCGTCATGTTTGGAGGACAAAGAATGCTGAGTTGCATCCAAAGAACACCATACATGAAGCATGGGGGTGGAAACATCATGCTTTGGGGCTGTTTTTCTGCAATGGGACCAGGACGACTGATCCGTGTAAAGGAAAGAATGAATGGGGCCATGTATCGTGAGATTTTGAGTGAAAACCTCCTTCCATCAGCAAGGGCATTGAAGATGAAACGTGGCTGGGTCTTTCAGCATGACAATGATCCCAAACACACCACCCGGGCAACGAAGGAGTGGCTTCGTAAGAAGCATTTCAAGGTCCTGGAGTGACCTAGCCAGTCTCCAGATCTCAACCCCATAGAAAGTCTTTGGAGGGAGTTGAAAGTCCGTGTTGCCCAGCGACAGCCCCAAAACATCACTGCTCTAGAGGAGATCTGCATGGAGGAATGGGCCAAAATACCAGCAACAGTGTGTGAAAACCTTGTGAAGACTTACAGAAAACGTTTGACCTGTGTCATTGCCAACGAAGGGTATACAACAAAGTATTGAGAAACTTTTGTTATTGACCAAATACTTATTTTCCACCATAATTTGCAAATAAATTCATAAAAATGGATTTTTTTTCTCATTTTGTCTGTCATAGTTGACGTGTACCTATGATGAAAATTACAGGCCTCTCTCATCTTTTTAAGTGGGAGAACTTGCACAATTGGTGGCTGACTAAATACTTTTTTTCCCCCACTGTATGTGTATTTAATGTGATATTGTGATTTTATTACTAATGTGTATTTATTTTGATACTAATGTGTATTTAAACTGGGAATGCAATGGTAATGTAATACTAGTGTGTATTTTAGGATATACTCTAAAAATTAAGAATTAAGAAATTAGAAAAAATAAATAAAAATAATTGTAAAGTGGTTGTCCCACTGGCTATCATAAGGTGAATGCATCAATTTGTAAGTGGCTCTGGATAAGAGCGTCTGCTAAATGACGTAAATGTATTTAAGCTGGTAATGCCATGGTAATGTGATACTGGTGTTTGTCAGCCTGTGATTCATAACTGTCAAGGATTATTCCAATTTGTCTCTGGTTTAATATTTCATTCAGACCTCTTCAATAATGCAGACCAAGCTCCTCTTGGCTGCTTCAGTCCTTCAACAGATCAAATATTACCAATCTGCTCCCCATTATGTAAAATAGACATCAAGTTAGTCCCAAATGGCACCCCGTTCCCTATATAGTGCACTACTTTAGACCTGGGCCCATATGGCTGTGGGCAGAAGTACTGCAGTAGGTGGGGAATAGGACTCTATTTAGGATGGACACATCAACACCTGCTTCCCTCTCTCCAGCATCTAGAAAGCCACCTCAGAGCCTAGGAAGCCATCTCAGAGCCTAGGAAGCCATCTCAGAGCCTAGGAAGCCATCTCAGAGCCTAGGAAGCCATCTCAGAGCCTAGGAAGCCATCTCAGAGCCTAGGAAGCCACCTCAGAGCCTAGGAAGCCATCTCAGAGCCTAGGAAGCCATCTCAGAGCCTAGGAAGCCATCTCAGAGCCTAGGAAGCCATCTCAGAGCCCAGGAAGCCACCTCAGAGCCTAGGATAGATGTGGTAATTGGAGACTAATGTATGTGTGTACAGTTGAGAGATGGTGTGTGGCTGAATCCCAAATGGTACCCTATTCTCTAATGTACTGCTTTTGACCAGCACCCTATGGGCCCTACCCTATGGGCCCTGGTCTAAAGTAGTGCACTATATAGGGAATAGGGTACCATTTGGGAAGCTGACAGAGTGTATCTATCCCATAGAGATTGTATGGAATGGATGGAGCACTCAGCTGCTAATCAGGTTATCCTGGAGGTCTTACCGGCCAATGGAAGAGTTGATCCAGTATGACTGGGGATACTATTGATCTGTGGCTCGAATGAAAGAGAACTCACAGCCAGTAATCAGCTAATACAAGCAGACAGGATGGCGCCTCCTCTATCACATTAGTCATAATGTAGAGAAGATCTCCAACATAACATGGAGAATCTCCTTGTAAAATGCTGTTCAGTCCAGGACTACAGTGTAATTGGTGTCCAGGTAACCAGCCTTGTTTGCAGCTAGTGACATGATTAAGAACTTTTATATTTTAAAAATTGTGTTGTGTTTGTAAATGTGTGAATCATATCTAACCATCCTATCATCCTATCCTATCGTCTTATCATCCTATCCTATCATCCTATACTATCATTCTACCATCATTTCATCATATCCTATCATCCTATCATATCATCATATCATATCATCCTATCCTATCATCCTATCGTCTTATCCTATCATCGTATCATCCCATCCTATCATCCTATCCTAAGATCGCCCCCCCCCTCCTTCCCCCTCTGCCCTCTTCCTCCACCATGACGGTTGCTACGGGTGACCTGGGGGACGAGGCGGCGGCCCATCCCGGTGACCTGTACGAACCAGAACCGGACTACGAGTGCTGTGAACGCGTTGTCATCAATATCTCCGGGCTGCGCTTCGAGACGCAGCTGAAGACCCTCTCCCAGTTCCCTGAGACCCTGCTGGGGGACCCCAAGAAGAGAATGAGGTAACTAGAGTACTTGTTTTTTTAGTTTTAGTTTTTTTTTAGGGGGTAGATCAGCTTTAATATTGCAGATAGATTGTAACTTCCATCAATGTAATTGTCTGCATCACTTCCAATCCCCCATATGTTTTTTTCTCTCTCGCATATATATATACAGTGGGGAAAAAAGTATTTAGTCAGCCACCAATTGTGCAAGTTCTCCCACTTAAAAAGATGAGAGAGGCCTGTAATTTTCATCATAGGTACACGTCAACTATGACAGACAAATGGAGAATTTGTTTTCCAGAAAATCACATTTTAAGATTTTTTATGATTTATTTGCAAATTATGGTGGAAAATAAGTATTTGGTCACCTACAAACAAGCAAGATTTCTGGCTCTCACAGACCTGTAACTTCTTCTTTAAGAGGCTCCTCTGTCCTCCACACGTTACCTGTATTAATGGCACCTGTTTGAACTTGTAATCAGTATAAAAGACACCTGTCCACAACCTCAAACAGTCACACTCCAAACTCCACTATGGCCAAGACCAAAGAGCTGTCAAAGGACACCAGAAACAAAATTGTAGACCTGCACCAGGCTGGGAAGACGGAATCTGCAATAGGTAAGCAGCTTGGTTTGAAGAAATCAACTGTGGGAGCAATTATTAGGAAATGGAAGACATACAAGACCACTGATAATCTCCCTTGATCTGGGGCTCCACGCAAGATCTCACCCCGTGGGGTCAAAATGATCACAAGAACGGTGAGCAAAAATCCCAGAACCACACGGGAAGACCTAATGAATGACCTGCAGAGAGCTGGGACCAAAGTTACAAAGCCTACCATCAGTAACACACTACGCCGCCAGGGACTCAAATCCTGCAGTGCCAGACGTGTCCCCCTGCTTAAGCCAGTACATGTCCAGGCCCGTCTGAAGTTTGCTAGAGTGCATTTGGATGATCCAGAAGAGGATTGGGAGAATGTCATATGGTCAGATGAAACCAAAATATAACTTTTTGGTAAAAACTCAACTCGTCGTGTTTGGAGGACAAAGAATGCTGAGTTGCATCCAAAGAACACCATACCTACTGTGAAGCATGGGGGTGGAAACATCATGCTTTGGGGCTGTTTTTCTGCAAAGGGACCAGGAAAACTGATCCGTGTAAAGGAAAGAATGAATGGGGCCATGTATCGTGAGATTTTGAGTGAAAACCTCCTTCCATCAGCAAGGGCATTGAAGATTAAACGTGGCTGGGTCTTTCAGCATGACAATGATCCCAAACACACCGCCCGGGCAACGAAGGAGTGGCTTCGTAAGAAGCATTTCAAGGTCCTGGAGTGGCCTAGCCAGTCTCCAGATCTCAACCCCATAGAAAATCTTTGCAGGGAGTTGAAAGTCTGTGTTGCCCAGCGACAGCCCCAAAACATCACTGCTCTAGAGGAGATCTGCATGGAGGAATGGGCCAAAATACCAGCAACAGTGTGTGAAAACCTTGTGAAGACTTACAGAAAACGTTTGACCTGTGTCATTGCCAACAAAGGGTATATAACAAAGTATTGAGAAACGTTTGTTATTGACCAAATACTTATTTTCCACCATCATTTGCAAATAAATTCATAAAAAATCCTACAATGTGATTTTCTGGAGAAAAAAAATCTCATTTTGTCTGTCATAGTTGACGTGTACCTATGATGAAAATTACAGGCCTCTCTCATCTTTTTAAGTGGGAGAACTTGCACAATTGGTGGCTGACTAAATACTTTTTTTCCCCACTGTATATTTTTCAACTGTAATGTGATGTTTTACAAAAGTTCTGAACCTTTCTATTCTCATTGTTTCTACAGTTTGTGAATTGAAAATAAACATATTTGCTAAAAGTATTATTATATTATTGATCGATTGACTATGATTTTTCAGATCACCCAGTAGTGCTATCTGCAGGGTCAGCTCCATGCAAATATTGCAATCCTTTAGCCATTCTTGGACCTGTGTCCAGAAACAAGCTACAAATGGACAGTACCAAAACAAATGATCTAATGATTCTGTCTCTTCGCAGCAAAATCTGCAGAGCTGGGAAGATTGTATCCCCCATACAAATAACATTCTATTGGTAGCAAGAATTTTATATAATAATTTAAATTGAAAGATTCTATGTTTTGAATCGGGCGTCGTTTTGCGTATCAGTTCATAAACACTATGCCATGGAATCGGTACGTCAAAAATCTCTTCCCAACTATTTTGCAATCTATATATAATAATAATAATAATATGCCATTTAGCAGACGCTTTTATCCAAAGCGACTTACAGTCGTGCGTGCATACATTTTTGTGTATGGGTGGTCCCGGGGATCGAACCCACTACCTTGGCGTTACAAGTGCCGTGCTCTACCAGCTGAGCTACAGAGGACCACCCATGTATGGGACAGCTGTCAATCTTTTGGTCCTTAAATGAAACTGATCAACTTTTTTATTTATCACAGTTTTCCTTAACCAATTATGTTCTTTAATGCCGACAGACAAGTTCCTTACTTTCTCCCCCTTCCACTTTCCTCTTCCATTTTTGCGGTAAGGCTGCAATTATTTGGTTGTAATTTTGGGTAGAGCAGACATTTCCATATGTTTTTGTTAGCTGCGTGTGCGACATAACTCCACCATTCCTACCGATAATATCATTTACGAAGATTTTACCTTTTTTTTTTTTTTTCTCAAAAAATAACATTTTTTTATAAATTAGTATATTTGAGTTTAACCACAATATTTGTTGCAATATTTGTTCTGTCATTTCTGGAGGATTAAATTGAAATTGCAACCAACTTTCTATGGCTTGTTTTAGAAATAGTGATATTTGGGAGATTATTTCCTTTTCAAATACCTGAAAGTGAGAGGTTGTAATCTGAATAAAGGGAAAAAGTCCCTTCTTGAACATTGGGTGAGACAATCTTACTAGTTTGCTAGAGAACCAGTTCGGATTTAAGTATAATTTTTGAATGACTGAAGCTTTTAATGATAGGTCTAATGCTTTAATATTTAATCATTTATGTCCTCCGAATTCATATTCATTATATAAATAGGCCCGTTTAATTTTGTCTGGCTTGCCGTTCCAAATAAAATGGAATATTTTCTTCTCATATAATTAAAAAAACTGTTCGCTAGGCGTAGGCAAGACCATAAGCAAATAGGTAAACTGGGATAATACTAAAGAGTTAATCAGGGTGATTTTTCCACAATTGACAGGTATTTACCTTTCCATGGTAGCAAGATCTTATCTATTTTTGCTAACTTTCAATTAAAATATTTTGGAGTGAGATCATTTATTTCCTTTGGGATATGTATTCCGAGTATATCCACATCACCATCAGACCATTTTATTGGTAAACTACATGATAATGTAAAAATTGTATTTTTTAGTGATCCAATATGTAATATAGTACATTTATCATAATTTGGTTGTAATCCAGAGAGGTTAGAAAATGTATCTACATCCTCTATGAGGCTGTGGAGGGATTCAAGTTGTGGATTTAAAAGAAAACATGAATCATGACACCTTTGTTTTTAAGCCCTGGATTTCTAATCCCTTGATATTTTTGTTGGATCTGATTTTAATAGCTAACATCTCGATGGCAATAATAAATAGATATGCCGATAGTGGACAACCTTGTTTCACTCCTCTTGACAGTTTAACATTTTCTGAGATATAGCCATTATTTACTATTTTACACCTAGGGTTACTATACATGATTTTAACCCAATTTATAAGAGATTGTCCAAAATTGAAATGCTCCAGGCATTTATATATAAACCCCAGTCGTACTTTATCAAATGCCTTTTCGAAGTCTGCTATGAATAGTAGGCCTGGTTTCCCATATTTTCCATAGTGTTCTATTGTTTCCAATACTTGCCTTATATTATCTCCAATGTATCTTCCATGTAAAAAACCTGTCTGATAAGAATGAATAATGTCCGACAATACCTTTTTAATTCTATGCGCTATACATTTTGCTAGAATTTTTGCATCACAACACTGAAGTGTAAGGGGACGCCAATTTTTTTAATGGACTGGATCTTTATATTTTCCACTTGTATCCTGTTTCAGTAATAATGAAATCAGGCCTTCTTCTTGAGTGTCTGATAATCTACCATTTACATAGGAGTGGTTAAAACATGCTAATAACGGTCCTCTGAGTAACTAGAGTACTTTAGTAATATTGGTTGTACTGTGTCTGTATGTTAACTCCAATAAGATAATGAGGTAACTATAGTACTTATACATATTACTCTTTAATGTTTGCTGTTTATTGTAATTTCTTTCAGTTTGTATCTACTAGTGACATTGAGGGCTCTATTCAATCCGTATTGCGGAAATTCAGTGTTACAGCGTGATTGAAATTTAAAAGCAATGTTCCCGTGTTCCCGCTAGCAGAGACTGCATTCACAGTAAACGCTGCATATGTTGGCTCAATCTGAAATTACCTTTCCATTTCTATCTCGTAATCTGTAACGCTTCAGCAATACACATTTAACAGAGCTCTAAATCTATAAAGTATTAATACATCATACAACCCCCCCCCCCTCCCCAAATCAACCCTCTCTTTCTCCAGGTACTTTGACCCTCTGAGGAACGAGTATTTCTTCGACAGGAACCGGCCCAGCTTCGACGCCATCCTCTATTATTACCAGTCAGGAGGGAGGCTGCGTCGGCCGGTTAACGTCACTCTAGACATCTTCTCCGAGGAGATCCGCTTCTACGAGCTGGGAGAGGAGGCAATCGAGATCTTCAGGGAGGATGAGGGCTTCATCAAGGAGGAAGAGCGTCCTCTCCCAGAGAACGAGTTCCAGAGACAGGTATATTCTAATGATGTATCTTTTTATCTTAGGCTGCAGTTACAGGGCACAATTAGAAAAGCAATTTTAGCTGCTTGCAACTGAGTTGCTTCTTGATTGCTCGTGAAACACCCCCCCCCCCCCCCATGCAACTAATAAGCAACTCAACTGAAACGTCCAGTTGAAACTTTTCAACTTTGTGCAACTCGTTGCAAACAACAGCGAATCAAAACGAATGCTTTTGTCAAATGATCCATTTGAAGGTTGGGAACTCCAGCCCAGTAGTCATGTCAACACAGCTGTCATTGCTGCGGAACAGTGGACGGGAGAGACATTACCCTAACGGGACCTGGATAAATAAATAGTGGCATCAGGACTAGTAAAGGTGTTTGTCCATCAGGAAGGTTTATGTCCATCAGGACTAGTAAAGGTTTATGTCCATGGTTTGGAAGTAAATGACTACAGTAAAACCCAGACCTCTCTCTGACCAGTTTCAACTGAAATTGTTCAACATGAGCTGCACTCGTTAGAAAGCTTGTTGTTAGCTTGGTTAGCTCGTTGCTAGCTCTCTAGCTAGCTTGATCAAACAGTGCTGGCAATTTCAGTTTGTCTAGCTAGCTAAATTGTACAGCCAGCATTTTTTATAAATCAATAATGGAACGGTTGAATAAACAAATAATTTGTGAAATCACACTGTAACGCGGCAGATGACATGGGGTGAGTTTAGAATTCTCAAACAATATGACAGAAGCATCTTCAATTTGATTGGCTGTTGCATTACATTTTTATGGCGTTTGAGTTTCTTCATGTAACAGCAAAGTTGCTTTAGATGATGTCACTTTCAACCTGCAACTGCAACTAAAATTGTGTGAAAAGTTGCTTTGTGTAACTCCAGCCATATGCATTAATTAGTGGCACAATGTCTAGTTAATCTAAACTGGACCATGAGTTCTGATAATATCAAGTACAACTCAGAGACTGTTTGCTGTCTGCTGTACATTTTATGAATAAAAACATTGACCTTTGACCTTGAACAGGTGTGGCTGCTGTTTGAGTATCCAGAGAGTTCCGGCGCGGCCCGCATCATCGCCATCATCAGCGTCATGGTGATCCTGATCTCCATCGTGTCCTTCTGCCTGGAGACACTCCCCGTGTTCCGGAACGACGAAGAGGACGATGGGAACAAGGTGTTCCAGCCCTTCAACAACTCCACCTCTTCCTCCACCTCCTCCTACTTCACCGATCCGTTCTTCATCCTGGAGACGCTCTGCATCATCTGGTTCTCCTTCGAGTTCCTGGTCCGCTTCTTCGCGTGTCCTAGTAAAGCCGGGTTCTTCGGTAACATCATGAATATCATCGATATTGTGGCGATTATCCCGTATTTCATCACGTTGGGCACCGAGCTGGCAGAGAAACCGGAGGACGGGCAGGCAGGGCAGCAGGCCATGTCCCTGGCCATCCTCAGGGTCATCCGGCTGGTCAGGGTGTTCAGGATCTTCAAGCTGTCCAGACACTCCAAGGGGCTCCAGATCCTGGGCCAGACCCTGAAGGCCAGCATGCGGGAGCTGGGCCTCCTCATCTTCTTCCTCTTCATCGGAGTCATCCTCTTCTCCAGCGCCGTCTACTTCGCAGAGGCCGACGAGGCGGACTCGCAGTTCAGCAGCATCCCAGAAGCCTTCTGGTGGGCCGTGGTTTCTATGACCACCGTCGGCTACGGCGACATGGTGCCCACCACCATCGGCGGGAAGATCGTGGGCTCGCTCTGCGCCATCGCCGGCGTGCTGACCATCGCCCTGCCCGTCCCCGTCATCGTGTCCAACTTCAACTACTTCTACCATCGGGAGACGGAGGGGGAGGAGCAAGCGCAGTATCTGAACACTCCCGTCGCCCCGAAGGCCGACTCAGCCGAGGACCTGAAGAAGAGCGGCCGCAGCAGAAGCGGATCCACCCTCTGTAAGTCAGACTGCATGGAGATACAGGAAGCTGCACTGAACCACAGCACGGAGGACTTCAGAGCAGAGAGCCTGAAGACGGGCAACTGCACCCTGTTGGCTAATGCTAGCACCCTGTTGGCTAATGCTAGCACGGGTGCTAATGCTAACACGTTGGCTAACACCAACTACGTCAACATCACCAAGATGAGAACGGATGTATAGCCTGCTTCTGGCGTTATAACGGCGACTTCCTTGGCTGTAGAGGTGCAGGGGGACTGGAAGGAAAGAGTAGGGAGGAGAGGACTGAGGAAAGACCCCTACTCTCTCTGATGTTGTAGAAGGCTTGCAGTCCCTACTGTGGGAGTCTAGACTGGATCACTAAAACCCTGGTAAGAGTAGAGGTCCTGCATCTCACCCCCCAAACGGATCTGTTCCTAACTCAACCCCTTGCCCTTCCTTCTCCTGTTGGGAGTTGAAGCGTCTTTGTGTGTTGGGTGACTGCATGGCGTTAGTCTGGCCTGTGTGACTGTTCAGCTGTCCCGTAGTCATCTACCTGCTCCGCTCGCTGCAGTAGCCCGATAGCAGCCCAACTGCCGACTGGGACTAGGCTATATAAACACACTGACAGCAAAGCATGACCACACCTTTGTCTTATTCCACACTCTGCTGGTCCCGTCAGCACAGATCTAGCATCAGCCTGCACTGAACAAATCCTAGCCGTAACCGGTAGGAGATATACTGCAAAACTGACCTCAGATCAGCCTCTCATCTCCTAACTACTTAGCTCTAACTGCCAGCCCTGAACCTCTCTCCCACCCCGTACCCCCTGAACCTCTCTCACACCCCATTTCCCCCTGAACCTCTCTCCCACCCCATACCCCCTGAACCTCTCTCACACCCCATTTCCCCCTGAACCTCTCTCCCACCCCATACCCCCTGAACCTCTCTCACACCCCATTTCCCCCTGAACATCTCTCCCACCCCATACCCCCTGAACCTCTCTCCCACCCTGTACCCCCTGAACCTCTCTCCCACCCCATACCCCCTGAACCTCTCTCCCACCCTGTACCCCCTGAACCTCTCTCCCACCCCATACCCCCTGAACCTCTCTCACACCCCATTTCCCCCTGAACATCTCTCCCACCCCATACCCCCTGAACCTCTCTCCCACCTCGTACCCCCTGAACCTCTCTCCCACCCGTACCCCCTGAACCTCTCTCCCCCCGTACCCCTGAAACTCAACTATGTGGACGTTATTTCACCTCAGAAGAATGTAAGAGGTATTTCAACAATGTGCTTAATGTGTACACTGTCAGCTCTCTCTGGGCTCTCTTTCTAGCAGTCCCTGCCAGCCTAGGACCCGTCTCTCTGGGCTCTCTTTCTAGCAGTCCCTGCCAGCCTAGGACCCGTCTCTCTGGGCTCTCTTTCTAGCAGTCCCTGCCAGCCTAGGACCCGTCTCTCTGGGCTCTCTTTCTAGCAGTCCCTGCCAGCCTAGGACCCGACTCTTTCATTTAATGTGTCTTCAGAAATTCCATGGCAGTGGATAATATGGATGTAAACTCCCACCTTTCCTCCTCCGGGGGGGGTCTCTCTCTAGCCGGGGGGGGGGGGGGGGGGTCTCTCTCTAGCCGGGGGGGGGGGGGGGGGGGTCTCTCTAGCCGGGGGGGGGGGTCTCTCTCTAGCCGGGGGGGGGGGGGGGTCTCTCTCTAGCCGGGGGGGGGGGTCTCTCTCTAGCCGGGGGGGGGGGGGTAATGTAAATGTGGTGGGGGCGGGGCTTCTCTCACAGCAGAGTGAATGTCTTTTATTTATTCATGTGAACATTTTATTGGTCATTATTTATGTCTTTGTATATCCCTGCGGTGCGGGTCTGAATGTGTGTTTTTGGCTTGTGGTGGGTCCAGATCCCATCTGTTCTGGGTGGGAGAGAGACACCCAAGCTGAAGAACAAATTACTATCATGTAGTCATATAGTCTACCTATAGGGGTTGCTACTACTACCTATGTTTCTCCCTCATACCTACATATCTCCACCCCATCCACTCTCCCCCTCTCCCCCCTCTCTCCCTCTCTTTTAACCCCCCATCCACTCTCCTCCCCCCCCTCTCTCTTCCCCGTCCGACACTAACAGAATACCGTTCAGTTCTGTTCCACTACCCAGTGATAGTGATGGCTGCTCCACTGCCCAGTGATAGTGATGGCTGACCCACTGCCCAGTGATAGTGATGGCTGACCCACTGCCCAGTGATAGTGATGGCTGCTCCACTGCCCAGTGATAGTGATGGCTGCTCCACTGCCCAGTGATAGTGATGGCTGCTCCACTGCTCAGTGATAGTGATGGCTGCTCCACTGCCCAGTGATAGTGATGGCTGCTCCACTGCCCAGTGATAGTGATGGCTGTTCCACTGCCCAGTGATAGTGATGGCTGCTCCACTGCCCAGTGATAGTGATGGCTGCTCCACTGCCCAGTGATAGTGATGGCTGCTCCACTGCCCAGTGATAGTGATGGCTGCTCCACTGCCCAGTGATAGTGATGGCTGTTCCACTGCCCAGTGATAGTGATGGCTGCTCCACTGCCCAGTGATAGTGATGGCTGTTCCACTGCCCAGTGATAGTGATGGCTGTTCCACTGCCCAGTGATAGTGATGGCTGTTCCACTGCCCAGTGATAGTGATGGCTGCTCCACTGCCCAGTGATAGTGATGGCTGTTCCACTGCCCAGTGATAGTGATGGCTGTTCCACTGCCCAGTGATAGTGATGGCTGTTCCACTGCCCTGTGATAGTGATGGCTGCTCCACTGCCCAGTGATAGTGATGGCTGTTCCACTGCCCAGTGATAGTGATGGCTGTTCCACTGCCCAGTGATAGTGATGGCTGTTCCACTGCCCAGTGATAGGGGTGCCGTTTGGGGACGCATCCATATGTCTGATGTCATCATGCTGTCTGATGTCATCATGCTGTCTGATGTCATCATGCTGTATGAAGCTAGCTGACTTCCTTCTACATAGGTCAGAGGTCACCAAAGACAGACAGTCACTGCCAGATGCCTAAAGCTTAGTCCCAAATGGCACCCTATTCCCTATATAGTGCACTACTTTAGACCAGAGAATGGCACCCTATTCCCTATATAGTGCACTACTTTAGACCAGAGAATGGCACCCTATTCCCTATATAGTGCACTACTTTAGACCAGAGAATGGCACCCTATTCCCTATATAGTGCACTACTTTAGACCAGAGAATGGCACCCTATTCCCTATATAGTGCACTACTTTAGACCAGAGCCCTATGGCACCCTATTCCCTATATAGTGCACTACTTTAGACCAGAGCCCTATGACACCCTATTTCCTATATAGTGCACTACTTTAGACCAGAGCCCTATGACACCCTATTCCCTATATAGTGCACTACTTTAGACCAGAGCCCTATGACACCCTATTCCCTATATAGTGCACTACTTTAGACCAGAGCCCCATAGGGGAGCCAAAATAGTGCACTACATTAGGAATAGGGTTCCGTTTGGGATGCATTCCTAATGTTGCATTGTAACAGAGATTAATTAAAAGTAAAGTGTACTGTAGTCGTTTTGTATTCATACTGAACATTATCGATCAATTCCTTGGTGCATTTTGCCCATTTAACTGACATAAAGCTATAGACAGGTTGGCTGGCAATGTCACGAAAGGTGTTGAGCGCTCAGCGATGTGGCCCGAAGGGGTGCGTTGTTGTGATTTCTGGACAGTCAGATAGCTAGCACCAAGGAGAAGAAGCTGCCGTGTGGGGAATCGTAGGTGGCTCGTTTTCAGCTCGTTGTATCTTGTTATTGATATCATGTCTTGTTTTGACTGATGTCATGTCTATGCTAATATGGCTAAAGTTAGCTAGCTAGCTAACCAACAACTGTAACAATGTATTTGAGAGACAACAAGTGCTCATTGTGCAAATGTATTTATGTTTTCAATAAACATTTGGTGAAGAAATATAGTTTAGATGTTTTCAACAGTCTAAGCCAACCCTGTCAGTTTTGTTACTAAACAACCAATCCTTCTATAATACTGGACAATATGTGATGGGATCTGTATGATGTCCATATTAGGAGAGCCTAGATCTCAGTAGACCTGCACGGTGGCCATATTCGGACAACCTCAGTATGAGAATGCTTTCTTCGTCAGCTCTGTATCAATAGGACCTACTCTTCTCTTCTAGTGCTGTATGCCCTTTCCAATAATCCTGTAGCATGCTTATGGTATGGATGATTCTCAAAAGCAACATCTATAGTGATGACAAGTTTTCTCTGTGAAATGTTAGTAAAAATGCTATGTGCAATATCTACAAGACAAGTGACTGCTGCTGTAGGAGTGGTGTGACATTGAGCCTACAGGAAGTTTCCTTTTTTTGTTTGAACTCAACAGAAAGGTTAAAGGTTAAACTAGTGAGGTCATGTTTAGTGTGCTGTGAGAGGTTAGAACCCTAGAATCTTAGAATGTTCACGCTGTTACACAACTCTCCGCCCTGAGCCAACCAACACACCAGCCAACAACCCAACAGACCAACCAACCAACACACCAACCAACAACCCAACACACCAACCAACCAACACACCAACCAACAACCCAACACACCAACCAACCAACACACCAACCAACCAACACACCAACCAACACATCAACCAACACACCAACCAACCAACACACCAACCAACCAACACACCAACCAACCAACACACCAACCAACCAACACATCAACCAACACACCAACCAACCAACACACCAACACACCAACCAACCAACACACCAACACACCAACCAACACATCAACCAACACACCAACCAACCAACACACCAACACACCAACCAACCAACACACCAACCAACCAACACATCAACCAACACATCAACCAACACACCAACCAACCAACACACCAACACACCAACCAACCAACACACCAACCAACCAACACATCAACCAACACACCAACCAACCAACACACCAACACACCAACCAACCAACACACCAACACACCAACACACCAACCAACACATCAACCAACACACCAACCAACCAACACACCAACACACCAACACACCAACCAACACATCAACCAACACACCAACCAACCAACACACCAACACACCAACCAACCAACACACCAACCAACCAACACACCAACCAACCAACACACCAACCAACCAACACACCAACACACCAACCAACCAACACACCAACACACCAACCAACCAACACACCAACCAACCAATACACCAATACACCAACCAACCAACGCACCAACACACCAACCAACCAACACACCAACCAACCAATACACCAACACACCAACCAACCAACACACCAATACACCAACCAACCAACACACCAACCAACCAATACACCAATACACCAACCAACACACCAAACAACCAACCAACCAACACACCAAACAACCAACCAGAGTATACACTGAGTGTACAAAACATTAGGAACACTTGTTCTTTCCATGACAGACTGACCAGGTAAAAGCGATGATCGCTTATTGATGTCACTTGTTAAATCCACTTTTTAAGCCTTGAGACATTTCAAATCAAATCAAATTGTATTTGTTACATGCGCCGAATACAACAGGTGTAGACCTTACAGTGAAATGCTTCCTTACAAGCCCTTAACCAACAATGCATAAGTGTTAAGTAAAAATAGATAAGTTAAAAATAAAAATAAAAAATCAGTAAAGAGCAGCAGTATAATAACAGTAGAGAGGCTATATACAGGGGGTACCGGTACAGAGTCAATGTGTAATAACAGTAGGGAGGCTATATACAGGGGGTACCGGTACAGAGTCAATGTGTAATAACAGTAGGGAGGCTATATACAGGGGGGTACCGGTACAGAGTCAATGGGAAATAACAGTAGGGAGGCTATATACAGGGGGTACTGGTACAGAGTCAATGTGTAATAACAGTAGGGAGGCTATATACAGGGGGTACCGGTACAGAGTCAATGTGTGGGGGCACTGGTTAGTCGAGGTAATTGAGGTAATATGTACATGTGGGTAGAGTTAAAGTGACTATGCATAAATAATAAACAGAGAGCAGGAGCTGGTGTAGTAGGATTCAATCTTAGTCCGGTATTGACTCTTTGCCTGTTTGATGGTTCATCAGAGGGCATAGCGGGATTTCTTATAAACGTCCGGGTTAGAGTCCCGCTCCTTGAAAGCGGCAGCTCTAGCCTTTAGCTCGGTGCGGATGTTGCCTGTAATCCGTGGCTTCTGGTTGGGGTATGTACGTACGGTCACTGTGGGGACGACGTCATCGATTCACTTATTGATGAAGCCAGTGACTGATGTGGTGTACTCCTCAATGCCATCGGAAAAATCCCGGAACATGTTCCAGTCTGTGCTAGCAAAACAGTCCTGTAGCTTAGCATCTGCGTCATCTGACCACTTCCTTATTAACCGAGTCACTGGTGCTTCCTGCTTTAGTTTTTGCTTGTTAGCAGGAATCAGGAGGATAGAGTTATGGTCAGATTTGCCAAATGGAGGGCGAGGGAGAGCTTTGTACGCGTCTCTGTGTGTGGAGTAAAGGTTTCCAAATGGAGGGTGAGGGAGAGCTTTGTATGCGTCTCTGTGTGTGGAGTAAAGGTTTCCAAATGGAGGGTGAGGGAGAGCTTTGTATGCGTCTCTGTGTGTGGAGTAAAGGTTTCCAAATGGAGGGTGAGGGAGAGTTTTGTATGCGTCTCTGTGTGGAGTAAAGGTTTCCAAATGGAGGGTGAGGGAGAGCTTTGTACGCGTCTCTGTGTGTGGAGTAAAGGTTTCCAAATGGAGGGTGAGGGAGAGCTTTGTATGCGTCTCTGTGTGTGGAGTAAAGGTTTCCAAATGGAGGGTGAGGGAGGCTTTGTATGCGTCTCTGTGTGTGGAGTAAAGGTTTCCAAATGGAGGGTGAGGGAGAGCTTTGTATGCGTCTCTGTGTGTGGAGTAAAGGTTTCCAAATGGAGGGTGAGGGAGAGTTTTGTATGCATCTCTGTGTGGAGTAAAGGTTTCCAAATGGAGGGTGAGGGAGAGTTTTGTATGCGTCTCTGTGTGGAGTAAAGGTTTCCAAATGGAGGGTGAGGGAGAGCTTTGTATGCGTCTCTGTGTGTGGAGTAAAGGTTTCCAAATGGAGGGTGAGGGAGAGCTTTGTATGCGTCTCTGTGTGTGGAGTAAAGGTTTCCAAATGGAGGGTGAGGGAGAGCTTTGTATGCGTCTCTGTGTGTGGAGTAAAGGTTTCCAAATGGAGGGTGAGGGAGAGCTTTGTATGCGTCTCTGTGTGTGGAGTAAAGGTTTCCAAATGGAGGGTGAGGGAGAGCTTTGTATGCGTCTCTGTGTGTGGAGTAAAGGTTTCCAAATGGAGGGTGAGGGAGAGCTTTGTATGTGTCTCTATGTGTGGAGTAAAGGTGGTCTAGAGCTTTGTATGCGTCTCTGTGTGGAGTAAAGGTGGTCTAGAGCTTTCTATCCTCCTCTGGTTGCACATTTAACATGCTGGTAGAAATTAGGTAGAACGGATTTAAGTTTCCCTGCAGTAAAGTCCCCGGCCACTAGGAGCGCCGCCTCTGGATGGGCGTTATCCTGTTTGCTTATGGCCTATGAGACATGGATTGTGTACAGTGGGGGAAAAAAGTATTTAGTCAGCCACCAATTGTGCAAGTTCTCCCACTTAAAAAGATGAGAGAGGCCTGTAATTTTCATCATAGGTACACGTCAACTATGACAGACAAAATGAGAAAAAAAAATCCAGAAAATCACATTGTAGGATTTTTTATGAATTTATTTGCAAATTATGGTGGAAAATAAGTATTTGGTCAATAACAAAAGTTTCTCAATACTTTGTTATATACCCTTTGTTGGCAATGACACAGGTCAAACGTTTTCTGTAAGTCTTCACAAGGTTTTCACACACTGTTGCTGGTATTTTGGCCCATTCCTCCATGCAGATCTCCTCTAGAGCAGTGATGTTTTGGGGCTGTCGCTGGGCAACACGGACATTCAACTCCCTCCAAAGATTTTCTATGGGGTTGAGATCTGGAGACTGGCTAGGCCACTCCAGGACCTTGAAATGCTTCTTACGAAGCCACTCCTTCGTTGTCCGGGCAGTGTGTTTGGGATCATTGTCATGCTGAAAGACCCAGCCACGTTTCATCTTCAATGCCCTTGCTGATGGAAGGAGATTTTCACTCAAAATCTCACGATACATGGCCCCATTCATTATTTCCTTTACACGGATCAGTCGTCCTTGTCCCTTTGCAGAAAAACAGCCCCAAAGCATGATGTTTCCACCCCCATGCTTCACAGTAGGTATGGTGTTCTTTGGATGCAACTCAGCATTCTTTGTCCTCCAAACACGACGAGTTGAGTTTTTACCAAAAAGTTATATTTTGGTTTCATCTGACCATATGACATTCTCCCAATCCTCTTCTGGATCATACAAATGCACTCTAGCAAACTTCAGACGGGCCTGGACATGTACTGGCTTAAGCAGGGGGACACGTCTGGCACTGCAGGATTTGAGTCCCTGGCGGCGTAGTGTGTTACTGATGGTAGGCTTTGTTACTTTGGTCCCAGCTCTCTGCAGGTCATTCACTAGGTGCCCCCGTGTGGTTCTGGGATTTTTGCTCACCGTTCTTGTGATCATTTTGACCCCACGGGGTGAGATCTTGCGTGGAGCCCCAGATCGAGGGAGATTATCAGTGGTCTTGTATGTCTTCCATTTCCTAATAATTGCTCCCACAGTTGATTTCTTCAAACCAAGCTGCTTACCTATTGCAGATGCAGTCTTCCCAGCCTGGTGCAGGTCTACAATTTTGTTTCTGGTGTCCTTTGACAGCTCTTTGGTCTTGGCCATAGTGGAGTTTGGAGTGTGACTGTTTGAGGTTGTGGACAGGTGTCTTTTATACTGATAACAAGTTCAAACAGGTGCCATTAATACAGGTAACGAGTGGAGGACAGAGGAGCCTCTTAAAGAAAAAGTTACAGGTCTGTGAGAGCCAGAAATCTTGCTTGTTTGTAGGTGACCAAATACTTATTTTCCACCATAATTTGCAAATAAATTCATTAAAAATCCTACAATGTGATTTTCTGGATTTTTTTTCTTCAATTTGTCTGTCATAGTTGACGTGTACCTATGATGAAAATTACAGGCCTCTCATCTTTTTAAGTGGGAGAACTTGCACAATTGGTGGCTGACTAAATACTTTTTTCCCCCACTGTATATGTGCCATTCAGAGGGTGAATGGGCAAGATAACATATTTAAGTGCCTTTGGTATGGTAGTATTTGCCAGGCGCACCGGATTGAGAACTGCAACGCTGCTGAGTTTTTCACACTCAACATCAGGCTGGGCGATATGGCCTAAAAATGTTATCTCTAAATATGGGTTGTTGTACAATTAAAGGTCAAATACACTATTTCAAACAGTCAGCAATAATCTAATGAATTCAGGGCTTGTGAAGTTATACCTAGTCTGAATATAAGCCTTCTACAACCGTAAAATAATTTAATTATTTTATCAAAATAGTTTAACCTGCTTTACTTGCAATAATCACTGACCTGGCTTTCAAGTCTATGAAAATGCCCCTTTAGTGTTACAGATGTTAGAGCCAAGCATAATGCACATTCACTAATAATGACTTAACTTCTGGTAGCAGGCATTAGCCTATAGACATTTAACACAGGCCTCATCAACAATCTCTCAAGCCCACGTGCTAGTGATTAGCCAGATAATCTTTATATTTCAAGTTTAGCCAACGTGGATCTATTTGCTAGCTAGCAAGTTTGAACAGTTGAATTGTTATGAACACACCCTCCTGTCTCTGAATGTCCTCATCTGCTTCACCTCTCAGCCTCACAGAGCAGGAGCTGAGAGACGTCTCTCTCTCTCTCTCTCTCTCTCTCTCTCTCTCTCTCTCTCTCTCTCTCTCTCTCTCTCTCTCTCTCTCTCTCTCTCTCTCTCTCTCTCTCTCTCTCTCTCTCTCTCTCTCTCTCTCTCTCTCTCTCTCTCTCTCTCTCTCTCTCTCTCTCTCTCTCTCTCTCTCTCTCTCTCTCTCTCTCTCTCTCTCTCTCTCTCTCTCTCTCTCTCTCTCTCTCTCTCTCTCTCTCTCTCTCTCTCTCTCTCTCTCTCTCTCTCTCTCTCTCTCTCTCTCTCTCTCTCTCTCTCTCTCTCTCTCTCTCTCTCTCTCTCTCTCTCTCTCTCTCTCTCTCTCTCTCTCTCTCTCTCTCTCTCTCTCTCTCAGAGAGGACACTCATACACACACACACACCCACACACCCACACCTTGCTAGGTCAATGTAATCTCTTCTACAACAGCTTTCTGTGGATCTATATACAGTATGATCATGTCTCTGTGTAGAGACTAAGGTGACTGGGTCTGTTATGTACATAGATATGTACCAGTGGCGCAGTGGTCTAAGGCACTGCATCGCAGTGCTAGCTGTGCCACTGGAGATCCTGGTTCATGGACTCTAACCTACAGTCTGTGGATAAACATACGGACTATACGGACTATGGACTCTAACCTACAGTCTGTGGATAAACATACGGACTATGGACTCTAACCTACAGTCTGTGGATAAACATACGGACTATGGACTCTAACCTACAGTCTGTGGATAAACATACGGACTATGGACTCTAACCTACAGTCTGTGGATAAACATACGGACTATGGACTCTAACCTACAGTCTGTGGATAAACATACGGACCATGGACTCTAACCTACAGTCTGTGGATAAACATACGGACTATGGACTCTAACCTACAGTCTGTGGATAAACATACGGACTATGGACTCTAACCTGCAGTCTGTGGATAAACATACGGACTATGGACTCTAACCCGCAGTCTATGGATAAACCTACGGACAATGGATTCTAACCTACAGTCAGAGGTTGTACCTACAGACTATGGACTCTAACCTACAGTCAGTGGCTGTACCTACAGACCAAGCACTCTAACCCACAGTCTGTAGATAACCCAGGCCTATACCCTACAGACTATAAACCATGGTCTGTGGGTGACACACCTAGCCATGTGACAATGTATCAAAGTGCAGCTGCTTTCATCGATGTCTTAAACAAGCTTCCGCTTCAGCCACGTGTCTCTCTCTGCTTCCCATGTAGCAGGACACCTGATGTATCTAATCTATGTCCCTAAGCACCTTCCTTCCACCTACCAACACAGTATTGTAGTCAAACAAACAGAGAAGGGATGCGTCCCAAATGGATCCCTGTTTTTGACCAGAGGGTGCTATTTGGGACGTGGCCAATGATCTACAGCTCCTTAAGGAAAGATGCTTCTATAGGGATGCTACCAGACCAGGGATCACATTATATTTCAAATACCTCCAGCGTTTACTTTAGCCTGCCTGGAGCGACGGAAGGGCGCCGTTTTAACTGAATGGTCTGGTCTGGTCTGTTTAATTGAATGGTCTGGTCTGTTTACCTGAATGTCCTCATCTGCTTCACCTCTCAGCCTCACAGAGCAGGAGCTGAGAGACGTGTTTCTCCTCTCTCTCTCTCTCTCTCTCTCTCTCTCTCTCTCTCTCTCTCTCTCTCTCTCTCTCTCTCTCTCTCTCTCTCTCTCTCTCTCTCTCTCTCTCTCTCTCTCTCTCTCTCTCTCTCTCTCTCTCTCTCTCTCTCTCTCTCTCTCTCTCTCTCTCTCTCTCTCTCTCTCTCTCTCTCTCTCTCTCTCTCTCTCTCTCTCTCTCTCTCTCTCTCTCTCTCTCTCTCTCTCTCTCTCTCTCTCTCTCTCTCTCTCTCTCTCTCTCTCTCTCTCCCTCTCTCCCTCTCTCCCTCCCTCCCTCCCTCCCTCCCTCCGTGGGTTGCAGGCAGATATGTGTGTGTTTTACCAACTCAGTTCCTTTTCTGTGACACTGTCTCTCCTAGTGCTGGCCTTGTTCTCTCTTCAACCTGCTGTCTTTTCTAAACAGGACAACAACAACAACAACAACCTCTGTGTGCTTTCATAGATGTACTCTGATCTGAGCTCTTGTCATACTAGGAATCTGGAGAAAGAGACAGTATAACCTTATATACAGTATACTTGCTACTACTACCAGCTTAAGATACAGAGACATTACTCCTTCCAGATGATTATATCCCTAATAAAGTACCATGACGTATGATGGTGTCCATGATAATATCAATAATTATATCATTATAAAAACCTAAAACCACTTTTGTACGCCTCTTCATCATGATTGCTTAAAAGGTAGTTGTGTGTGTATCTAGTGGCCTGTGCAAAAACTCTTCCACTGAGACATGTGACCTGCTGCACCTCTTAGTGGACGGAGGAGCTCTCTCAATGGAACGGGCTCCACCCTCCGGTTGTTCTGACCTCAGCGCGAGGGAGGGAGGGAACAGGTAGAGGATGAGAGAGCACAGGAGCTAGAAAGACAGAGAGACAGAGAGAGAGCGACAGAGAGAGAGGGGAAGAGAGAGAAGCTTGTGCCTCTGATGGCATTGTGTTCCACTCTCCTCTCCTCTTCCTCACCTCAAATCCCTTCTTCCTCCTTTAACTCTCTTCTTCCTCCCTCTCCTCTCCTCTTCCTCCTTCTCCTCTCCTCACCTCTCCTCTTCCTCCCTCTCCTCTCCTCTTCCTTCTTCTCCTCTTCCTCACCTCTTCCTCCCTCACCTCACCTCTCCTCTTCCTCCCTCTCCTCTCCTCTCCTCTTCCTTCTTCTCCTCTTCCTCACCTCTCCTCTTCCTCCATCTCCTCTCCTCTTACTCCCTCTCCTCTCCTCTTATCTCCTCTCCTCTTATCTCCTCTTCCTCTCTCTCTGAAGTTCCAGCATGTTGCTTCTAAGTTCCGGGGTTCCGGGCAGGCTTCCAGACAGCTGATAGCTATTGATCTGTTTGAGTAACCTGCTGGGTGGCTGTAGATTATATTGTCTTGAGTTAGTCTGTCCATTATCCCATCAGATTATTCCTGTCACCAGGGAGACCCAACATGATGATGTCATACAGGTTTATAATATAGGGTTTACAGAGCCCCATGTCTTAGATCATAGTTCTGATTTGTTAAACCTTGGACTTTTATGAATAGTGGGATTAGTGGCACATATTCACAAAGCAGAGTAGGAGTGCTGACTGACCTAGGATCAGTTTTGATAATGGCCTGTATAGAGGATAATGGGTGATAATGGCCTGTATAGAGGCATAATGGGTGATAATGGCCTGTATAGAGGCATAATGGGTGATAATGATAATGGCCTGTATAGAGGATAATGGGTGATAATGGCCTGTATAGAGGCATAATGGGTGATAATGGCCTGTATAGAGGCATAATGGGTGATAATGGCCTGTATAGAGGCATAATGGGTGATAATGGCCTGTATAGAGGCATAATGGGTGATAATGGCCTGTATAGAGGCATAATGGGTGATAATGATAATGGCCTGTATAGAGGATAATGGGTGATAATGGCCTGTATAGAGGCATAATGGGTGATAATGATAATGGCCTGTATAGAGGCATAATGGGTGATAATGGCCTGTATAGAGGCATAATGGGTGATAATGGCCTGTATAGAGGCATAATGGGTGATAATGACACTGAGTATCAGATTACACACACACACACACAGAAGGACAACCAAAGGCAGCAGGGGTAAATAGGTTGGGTCCATACATGGCCGTTTTTGATCTATAACGATCACACCCTGGCATAACGGTTCCATACTTGCAAACACAAGCAACCATTTAAATGTAAACAGTTTCTCTGTCACAAAATGTGTATCAGCCAATTAACATTGTCAATTTATTTGCATGTGACAGAACTCTAAATTGTAGCTGGTCCCATCAGATAACATGGCACACTTTAGCCCTATGCTAACCTCACCAGGTGGCACTGATTATATCCTGGCACAAGTTCTGCATCAGCCAATTAAAATAGTTAATGTGGTTGGACGTGTTCCAACACTTGTTCATGGAAGCGTCCTTAACATACAGATGTAGGATCCCATCTATTGCCTTCACCACAGCAGCCTGACTATCAGACGGTGATACCTACTACCTGATACTCCAAGCCAAACCCTACAGAGTCAACCCCTCCGGATCCTTCATCTGCAGCCCTTGGCTTCATCCGGTCCAATCTCATTTCCCCACTGAAACCTCATTCTTACATTCTTCCATTTCCTCAATAAATATTCTAAACCCATTTCATGACTGGTCCTTAAATATGTGACACGGATATATAAACAAAAATATGGGATTTTGTCATAAACTATATACAAAAGTATGTTTACACCCCTTCAAATTAGTGGACTCTGCTATTTCAGCCACAACTGTTGCTGACAGGTGTATAAAATCGAGCACACAGCCAAGCAATCTCCACAAACAAACATTGGCAGTAGAATGGCCTTACTGAAGAGCTCTGACTTTCAACGTGGCACCGTCATAGGATGCCACCTTTTCAACAAGTCAGTTAATCAAATTTCTGCCCTGCTAGAGATGCCCCGGTCAACTGTAAGTGCTGTTATTGTGACGTGGAAACATCTAGGAGCAACAACGGCCCAGTCGCGAAGTGGTAGGCCACACAAGCTCAGAGAACAGGACCGCCGAGTGCTGAAGCGCGTAGCGCGTAAAAATCGTCTGTCCTCGGTTGCAACACTCACTACCAAGTTCCAAACTGCCTCTGGAAGCAACATCAGCACAATAACTTTTCGTTGGGAGCTTCATGAAATGGGTTTCCATGGCCGAGCAGCCACACACAAGCCTAAGATCACAATGAACAATGCCAAGCGTCGGCTGGAGTGGTGTAAAGCTCGCCGCCATTGGACTCTGGAGCAGTGGAAACGTGTTCTCTGGAGTGATGAATCACGCTTCACCATCTGGCAGTCCGACGGACGAATCTGGGTTTGGCGGATGCCAGGAGAACGCTACCTGCCCCAATGCATAGTGCCAACTGTAAAGTTTGGTGGAGGAGGAGTAATGGTCTGGGGCTGTTTTTCATGGTTTGGGCTAGGCCCCTTAGTTCCAGTGAAGGGAAATCTTAATGCTACAGCATACAATGACATTCTAGACGATTCTGTGCGTCCAACTTTGTGGCAACAGTTTGGGTAAGGCCCTTTCCTGTTTCAGCATGACAATGCCCCCGTGCACAAAGTGAGGTCAATAAAGAAAGGGTTTGTCTAGATCGGTGTGGAAGAACTTGACTGGCCTGCACTGAGCCCTATCCTCAACCCCATGGAACACCTTTGGGATGAATTGGAGCTCCGACTGCGAGCCAGGCCTAATTGCCCAACATCAGTGCCCGACCTCACTAATGCTCTTGTGGCTGAATGGAAGCAAGTCCCCGCAGCAATGTTCCAACATCTAGTGGAAAGCCTTCCCAGAAGAGTGGAGGCTGTTATCGCAGCAAAGGGGGGACCAACTCCATATTAATTAGTAGTAGCTAGTAGCCTGGTCAAGGATGCATCAATGCAATATTAACACATTACATTTTGTTAAAGACCAACGGAACAAAAGTAAACCTTAAATTTGTAGGTTTAAAATATCCCTCTGGTTGTCAGGGTTGACCTATCCACGAGAGGGATATAAAGGCTAAGATCTCTGATAGGCTGATGAAGATGTTCCAGGATATAACCAGTACCACATATTGAGGTTAGCGTAAGGCTAACGTGTGCCATGTTATCAGACGGGACCAGCTACAATTTAGCGTTCTATCAAGTGGAAGTAAATTGATGATTTGAATTGGCTGATATGTATTTTGTGCCTGAGAACCTGTTTATGTTCGCAGGTATGGACCTGTTATGTCAGGGTGGGATCATTAGAGCTAAAAGTCCTGACATGCTATCTACCTGACCTTTGTGTGTGTGTGTGTTCCAATCATATTAAGTCTTGATATCCCCAGTGATAATATCTAATATCTAAGAACTGGTACATGAAGGAAACATCCTGTCTTTAGGGACAGACACAGGATGCATTAATGGTCTATCACTCATCACCCATCACAGGCAACATACATGACTTCAACCTAGATAACGGATTTAAAGTGGAACTGACAGCGCTTTAACCTACTTTTCAGATATGAAACAAACAGACCATCACAATATCAGTCAAAGATATCAAATTCCCAGTTTATGCTACAAAACCAACTTCATTAGAGGTTTTAAATATAGGTTATATTTGACTCAACATTCCATGACGTACACTAAGGCATTGTTGGCAGAATAGATGGATGCCGTTCAATGTATGATTCATATAATTCACCTATACATTTCTTGGTAGTCCAAAAAATATTGCTATCAGGTTGTAAATCACATCTGGCCTGGTACATTGTTTGCTGCCTCCATTCGGGATGCACTGTTTCCGTTTCAATGACTCAATATTCTGGACAAATACGGACAAATAGAACTAACGTTGGGAATGTCAATACAATCAAACTAGCAAGGGCAGTGATCACAGGTCAGTCATAAGGTGGCTAATAGGCTAGCATAGCTGCTAGGAGGACGTCAGGCCATTGGAGGAGTAGGTAAGTGAGTTACTTTTTTCCCCTCGTATCGTTTTTCGGTGGTTACTCAGCTAGAGATGCATGTGTCATTTGGTTAGTTAGCAAGAAATGTGACTCACTTTGCTAGCTAGCTAGCTAAACTGAACGACTGTTGTGCAGTTAGCATATCTCTTGCATTCGTAAATTCACTCTGGCTATCTACCCCGATTCCAGACTCTCTGGTCTGAGTGTGACTACCAGAGAGCAGAACAACCGATGAACCCGCTGAATATGGCCGCTGTCAGTAAACGTAGGCAATGACAGTAATAGTTAGTCAAGAACATTCTAGATAACATGTAAACAGCCTCACCAGCTCTGCTACGGCGAGTAAAATGGTCAGAGTGATATGTTCTATCATTTGTGTCTGGAAGTAGCTAGCTAGCAAGCTAGCCAACATTAGCCTGTTAGTTTAGGTGCTTGACTCGGGCCACTCCCCATCGTTTATCAGGCCACTCCCCATCGTTTATCAGGCCACTCCCCACCGTTTATCAGGCCACTCCCCATCGTTTATCAGGCCACTCCCCATCGTTTATCAGGCCACTCCCCATCGTTTATCAGGCCACTCCCCATCGTTTATCAGGCCATTCCCCATCGTTTATCAGGCCACTCCCCATCGTTTATCAGGCCACTCCCCACCGTTTATCAGGCCACTCCCCATCGTTTATCAGGCCACTCCCCACCGTTTATCAGGCCACTCCCCACCGTTTATCAGGCCACTCCCCATCGTTTATCAGGCCACTCCCCATTGTTTATCAGGCCACTCCCCATCGTTTATCAGTGCAATTTTGACGGTTTCTTTGTTCCTTCGTTAGATTTGAGCTCATTTTCCTCTGGCATTAGTTGTTGATCTTGTTGTTGCTGATGTGCATATAGGGAAAGATAGCCTACTTTTTTCATGGTTGTTTGATGAATAGGACTGTAAGAGGACTCCTGTGGTATTTAGCTACATATTTGCAGAAATCCATTCAGGTGTATTTCGTGGCTTTTGGCGAATGCGTTCTAATGATCTAAAGTCAAGCTGTTGCTACAGCCTGTAAACACACAGTCCAGTTCACAGTGAATGATGGCTTGTTTGCATAAAGGCCTACTGTAGCTCTGATTGGCTATGGCTCACCGGTCTGCGTAGACTCCGGTCCTGGACGAGACAGATGTTTTTATTAGGTTTTATTTACTGCAGTGTCTATTAATTGTCCAAACGCACGGCCGCTTTCCCACTCTATATTGCTATAGAATTTTCACAAATGCCTTAGTATACGTAAATATAAATAAAAGTTTGATATTCTTCCTGGGGGTGTATATGAACAGATTTTTGCTAAAATGCTGTCAGTTCCACTTTAAATTAAATATACATTTAGGAGATCAAGCCTAAACTAAAACATGTGTAGAATGTAGAACTAGAGGTGTAGTGATGAAATACAGTGAAGGTAATGGTCTAACATCTCTCTCCAGGTATAGTGTCTAGTCATCTACGGGCGGCAGGTAGCTTAGTGGCTAAGAGCGTTGTGCCAGTAACCGAAAGGTCGCTGGTTCTAATCCTCGAGCCGACTAGGTGAAAAATCTGTCGATGTGCCCTTGAGCAAGGCACTTAACCCTAATTGCTCTGGATAAGAGTGTCTGCTAAATGACCAATTTATTTATCTCATTGTGAACCAGAGACATACAGAAATAGGATCTTAATTTGATCACCCTGTTGCAGGAGAACTTTCCTGCAATGCAGGATATTTTAAACGTGTAGTGTATTTGAGGTTTAAAAAGGCTTCTGAAGTTTGTAACTTCATTTCAGACTTCATTTTCCCGTATGAAAAATGCATGAACCCCTAAAAAAATGTCCATTAATTATAATCCACATTCCTGTTGCTGCAGGATTCTGTTCATGCTGTAGCAAACTGGCTCAAATTAAGATCTCACATTTGTATACAGCTCTGATATGAACTCCTGTACCAGCTCATCTCATGTCTCATCAGGTCCATGAATAAATCATAGGTCTCCTTCCTCAGAGGTAGGTGTCTGTCTGTCTGTCTGCCTGCCTGCCTGCCTGCCTGCCTGCCTGCCTGCCTGCCTGCCTGCCTGCCTGCCTGCCTGCCTGCCTGCCTGCCTGCCTGCCTGCCTGTCTGTCTGTCTGTCTGTCTGTCTGTCTGTCTGTCTGTCTGTCTGTCTGTCTGTCTGTCTGTCTCTCCACCCAGGTCCTGTCCAAGATTACTCATGTATGGAGTGTGGTCCAGACTACCATGTGGAAGCAAAGAGAGCTGCAGAGTGATCAGAAACAAGTTATACTTCTCTGGCTGACCTCTGGCTGACCTCTGGCTGACCTCTGGCTGACCTCTGTCATGCAGTGTGTGTGTGTGTGTGTGTGTGTGTGTGTGTGTGTGTGTGTGTGTGTGTGTGTGTGTGTGTGTGTGTGTGTGTGTGTGTGTGTGTGTGTGTGTGTGTATGTGTGTGTGTGTGTGTGTGTGTGTGTGTGACACGTCCCTCTCACTCTGTCTGCTGGGATCTCCTGTTTGGTAGACTGCTTGTTGCAGGAGGCCAGTGGGCAGAGCTGGGAGGATCAGGCTTGGCCTGCAGGCTATAAAGGGTGGCCACATCAGCCAACTCTCTCTTCCCTGACTGGCAGGCTGGGTTCATCCACCTCTTGGCTGTTGGTCTGTTTTCACCATACAACACTCTCTCCACTCATCCACACACTGCACCACTGATCCTACGGACGCTACATTTACTATTTATTATTATTTAGTTTAATAAATGTATTCCTTTTTACATTTAAGTCATGCACGGTCTCCCTTTGTTGTTACGAACTATGAGCCAGGTCGTAACAGTGTGTGTGTGTGTGTGTGTGTGTGTGTGTGTGTGTGTGTGTGTGTGTGTGTTAAATGTGTCTATTCACCTCAGTGAGAAGACAGAGGGTAATAAATGAGCTCCTTCAGGATGTAGAGGGTCTTTAAATATCTCTCTGGATTAATAATGCAGCACAGACTGATCTGGCTTTCACAATGACTACCTCATCACCCCCTCTCCCTCTCCTCTCTCTCTCTCTCTCTCTCTGTCTTTCACAATGACTACCTCATCACCCCCTCTCCCTCTCCCCTCCCTCTCTCTCTCTCTCCTCTCTCTCTCTCTCTCTCTCTCTCTCTCTCTCTCTCTCTCTCTCTCTCTCTCTCTCTCTCTCTCTCTCTCTCCTCTCTCTCTCTCTCTCTCTCCTCTCTCTCTGTCTTTCACAATGACTACCTCATCACCCCCTCTCCCTCTCCCCTCCCTCTCTCTCTCTCTCCTCTCTCTCTCTCTCTCTCTCTCTCTCTCTCTCTCTCTCTCTCTCTCTCCTCTCTCTCTCTCTCTGTCTTTCACAATTACTACCTCATCACCCCCTCTCCCTCCTCCCCCTCTCCTCTCTCCTCTCTCCTCTCTCTCTCTCTCGCTCTCTCTCTCTCTGTCTCTCTCTCTCTCTCTCTCCTCTCTCTCTCTCTACGTCTGTCTGTCTTTTAACAATGACTACCTCATCACCCTCTCTCCCTCTCCTCTCTCTAAATTGAATTGAATTCAATTTAAGGGCTTTATTGGCATGGGAAACCAATGTTTACAAAAGTGAAATAAACAATAAATATTAACAGTAAACATTACACTCACAAAAGTTCCAAAAGAATAAAGACATTTAAAATGTCATATAATGTCTATATACAGTGTTGTAACAATGTGCAAATAGTAGTACAAAATGGAAAATAAATAACCATAAATATGGGTTGTATTTACAATGGCGTTTGTTCTTCACTGGATGCCCTTTTCTTGTGGCAACAGGTCACAAATCTTGCAGCTGTGATGGCACACTGTGGTATTTCACCCAATAGACATGGGAGTTTATCAAAATGTGATTTGTTTTTGAATTCTTTGTGGATCTGTGTAATCTTAGGGAAATATGTGTCTCTAATATGGTCATACATTTGGCAGGAGGTTAGGAAGTGCAGCTCAGTTTCCACTTCATTTTGTGGGCAGTGTGCACATAGCCTGTCTTCTCTTGAGAGCCAGGTCTGCCTACAGCAGCCTCTCTCAATAGCAAGGCTATGTTCACTGAGTCTGTACATACTTAAAGCTTTCCTTAATTTTGGGTCAGTCACAGTGGTCAGGTATTCTGCCACTGTGTACTCTCTGTTTAGGGCCAAATAGCTCTCGCTCGCTCTCTCTCTCTCTCTCTCTCTCTCTCTCTCTCTCTCTCTCTCTCTCTCTCTCTCTCTCTCTCTCTCTCTCTCTCTCTCTCTCTCTCTCTCTCTCTCTCTCTCTCTCTCTCTCTCTCTCTCTCTCTCTCTCTCTCTCTCTCTCTCTCTCTCTCTCTCTCTCTCTCTCTCTCTCTCTCTCTCTCTCTCTCTCTCTCTCTCTCTCTCTCTCTCTCTCTCTCATACACACACTCAACCCTTACACTGTGATTTGTTCTCTCTCAAGCCTCCCCACTCTAGCTGACAACAGCTAGATCAGAGAATCATGAATGAGAACTCAAGTTATTCTCCCACTGAATCATTGTTCTGTTTAGAATGACAGGAGAGAGAAATCATTGTTCTGTTTAGAATGACATATATATACTATTATATATGAATCAATCGTTTTTTCTGATGCAGTGTTCCATTAGAGTAACCAAAGATAGTGGAGAAAGGGAAATACCTGTTATTGGGGTGAACTTATTTCTCCTCTCTGTCTGGTGTGACCTCTGGCTGAGAAGGGTGTGGACACTAGTTCAAATTCCACTTTACTTCCTGCTCATCAGTAATCAGCACCAATCAGTGAAGAGGAGGCTTGATGAACCCTCCAATCAAAGCTCCTTCTCAGACGTACCCCTGGGTGAAGAATACAGGTGGAACAGGTGTGTGTGTGTGTGGGTAAACTCTGTGAACTCAGAGCTTCAATCTGCTGACTCTGCTATTTAACCAGACGGCTTTTCCATTTTCCGTATGAATGGAACGGCGGCTTCTGGTAAGAGTAGGGGGAGGGGTATGCTTCCTCAAAAACTATTCCTGATGTACAGAAGTTGAAAACATTGTGAGCTCCTGTTCACCCGACCTGGAGTTTCTGATGCTAAAATGTGAACCCCACTATATGCAGAGGGAATTCACGTGTGTTATTATCACATCTGTGTACATAAAGCACAAGAAAACACCAAGGCGGCTCTTAGAGAACTTTAGCCAGCAAGAATCCTCTCACCCGGAAGCAGTCTTTATTGTCGCGGGTGATTTTAAGCCAAAACAAATTTAAAACAAATGTTTCCAAAATATCCTCAACATGTCTCCTGCCCCACAAGAGGAAACAACATGCTGGCCCTTCATTGGACACTGTGTTAACAAACCTCCAAACGAGCTTCAACGCCATACAACACTCTTTCCGTAGCCCCCAACTGCTCTTAAACACTAGTAAAACTAAATGCATGCTCTTCAACCGAACGCTGCTTGCACCCGCCCACCCGACTAGAATCACTACTCTGGACGGGTCTGACCTAGAGTATGTGGACAACTACAAATACCTAAGTGTCTGGTTAGACCGTAAACTCTCCTTCCAGACTCACATTAAGAATCTCCAATCCAATGTTAGATCTAGAATCAGCTTCCTATTTTGCAACAAAGCCTGGACTGATGGACTACAGACTAATATAGAGGCGAAAGAAACGCACACCTATTTAGGAGAGGTGCTGGCTAGCAGAGTAGAACACCTGTTTAGGAGAGGTGCTGGCTAGCAGAGTAGAACACCTGTTTAGGAGAGGTGCTGGCTAGCAGAGTAGAACACCTGTTTAGGAGAGGTGCTGGGTAGCAGAGTAGAACACCTGTTTAGGAGAGGTGCTGGCTAACAGAGTAGAACACCTGTTTAGGAGAGGTGCTGGCTAGCAGAGTAGAACACCTGGTTAGGAGAGGTGCTGGCTAGCGGAGTAGAACACCTGGTTAGGAGAGGTGCTGGCTAACAGAGTAGAACACCTGTTTAGGAGAGGTGCTGGCTAGCAGAGTAGAACACCTGTTTAGGAGAGGTGCTGGGTAGCAGAGTAGAACACCTGTTTAGGAGAGGTGCTGGCTAGCAGAGTAGAACACCTGTTTAGGAGAGGTGCTTGGTAACAGAGTAGAACACCTGTTTAGGAGAGGTGCTGGCTAGCAGAGTAGAACACCTGTTTAGGAGAGGTGCTGGCTAACAGAGTAGAACACCTGTTTAGGAGAGGTGCTGGCTAGCAAAGTAGAACACCTGAAGAAGAAAAGGAGAGTCTCCACTCTAGGAGCTCAGATGCAATCATTTAATGACCTAATAACCAACGTTTCCACAGACAAGCTGTCTTCATCAGGGTTTAATGACAAACACTGAGGGTCACTAGTTTATATAGTGTCAAAGGACACACAGGTGTCTGTAATCATGGCCGGGTGTGGTCTGATAGCATTGGTTGATTCACAGATAAACAGAACACACAAAAAACATGGATAGCATACGATCATAGATACAACTTGGCTACATCGGCCCACAAACATTTACAATGAATAGCAAAATCAGAATAATCACAAGAATGGCTTCAAATCAAAGTCTACGTTGAGACCGAAGGGAGCAAGGGTCTTTAAAATTAAAGATCCAGGCAGCCTCTCGTTTTAACCATAAGTTGTCGAGGTCACCCCCTCTCCTAGGGAGGGTGACATGTTCAATGCCGATATAACGTAGGGACGAAATCGAGTGGTTCGCTTCCAAAAAGTGGGCAGCGACTGGGTATGTCGAGTTTTGGCACCTCATGGTGCTACGATGCTCCGAGATTCATACTTTTAATTCACGCTTTGTTTTACCCACAAGGAGAAGTTACAAGGTAAATAACTGCCTTAGCGGAGCACGTAATAACACCTTTGATTGGGATCTGTTTCCCTGTTTGGGGGTGCTTAAAGGATCTACATTTGTAAGTGCCATTGCATTGAGCGCAGCCGTTACACTTGTAGTTTCCATCCGGTGGAGCTTGTCTGTGGAAACGTTGGTTATTAGGATATTAAATTATTGCATCTGAGCTCCTAGAGTGTGCGGCTTTCCTTGTTCCATCACTCTTCACACGGCCCGAACACACCTGGACTAGAGGAACACCTACAATATGTGAGAATGCTGTTCACTGACTACAGTTCAGCGTTCAACACTATTGTTCCCTTCAAGCTCAGAGCCCTGGGTCTGGACACCACCATCTTCAACTGGATCCTGGACTTCCTGACGGACAGACCACAGGATGTGAGGACTGGCAACAGCACGTCCTCCATACTGACTCTTAGCTCAGCCCCCCCCCAGGGGTGTGTCCTCAGGCATCTGCTGTACTCCCTGTTCACCCACGACCGCGTGGCCAAGCACGACATCAACGCCATCATAAAGTTTGCTGACGACATCACAGCTGTAGACCTGATAACCAACAATGACGAGTTAGCCTATAGGGAGGAGGTAAGTGAACTTGCCAGGACAACAACCTCTCCCTCAACGTCAGCAAAACATATCGTCACACATGCTACACACACATCGCAACTGCTGCTACCAGACTCTAATTATGATTGATAAAAGCTGCCAATTCCCCAAAACACGTTTGGACTATAAATTATTATGTTTCTTCTATTCTATTGAGCCATTTACTTGATGTTGGTATGCTATTATGTCTGTCTGCTGGGAAAGAGGAGAGAACAGGAGAGCAGAGCGGAGAGAGAGAGAGAGAGAGAGAGAGAGAGAGAGAGAGAGAGAGAGAGAGAGAGAGAGAGAGAGAGACAGAGAGAGAGAGAGAGAGAGAGAGACAGAGAGACAGAGAGAGACAGAGAGAGACAGAGAGAGAGAGAGAGAGAGAGAGAGAGAGAGAGAGAGACAGAGAGACAGAGAGAGAGAAAGACAGAGAAAGAGAGAGAGACAGAGAAAGAGAGAGAGAGAGAGAGAGAGAGAGAGACAGAGAGAGACAGAGAAAGAGAGAGAGAGAGAGAGAGACAGAGAGAGAGAAAGAGAAAGAGAGAGACAGAGACAGAGACAGAGACAGAGACAGAGACAGAGACAGAGACAGAGACAGAGAGAGAGAAGCAGGTATTAATATATTTCTGAGTCAGCTATAGGAAACCCAGCTCCCCTTGATCAACCCTCCAATCAAATCAGCTCCTTCCCAGACACACCCCTGGGTGAAGAATACAGGTGTGTGTGTGTGTGTGTGTGTGTAACAGGATCTCACAGTTTTACCAATTTGACTGCAGATTCTGACGTTTATCCACATTTGTCAAATTTCGAAGTTGCTTCAAACGTCACATTTTTAAGTGTTGTTGACACCCGGTTGTGCTCCTGTTGTGCTCCTGTTGTGCTCCTGTTTTGCTCCTGTTGTGCTCCTGTTTTGCTCCTGTTGTGCTCCTGTTGTGCTCCTGTTGTGCTCCTGTTGTGCTCCTGTTGTGCTCCTGTTGTGCTCCTGTTGTGCTCCTGTTGTGCTCCTGTTTTGCTTGTGTTCCTGTTGTGCTCATGTTTTGCTCCTGTTGTGCTCCTGTTGTGCTCCTGTTGTGCTCCTGTTGTGCTCCTGTTTTGCTCCTGTTGTGCTCCTGTTGTGCTCATGTTTTGCTCCTGTTTTGCTTCATCCTTCAGTTTCTCCAGTTTCTCCAAATGTCAAATTTCGAAGTTGCTACAAACTACACTGACCAAAATATGAACGCAACACGTAAAGTGTTGATCCCACGTTTCATGAGCTGAAAGAACAGATCCCAGAAATTGTCCATACGCACAAAAAGCTTATTTCTCTCAACTTTTGTGCACAAATTTGTTTACATCCCCGTTAGTGACCATTTCTCCTTTGCCAAGATAATCCATCCACCTGACAGGTGTGACATATCAAGAAGCTGATTAAACAGCATGATCATTACACAGGTGCACCTTGTGCTGGGGACAATAAAAGGCCACTCTAAAATGTGCAGTTTTGTCACACAACACAATGCCACAGATGTCTCAAGTTTCAAGGGAACGTGCGATTGGCATGCTGACTGCAGTAATATCTAACAAGTAATATCTAACAATTTCACAACATATACCCAATACACACAAAACTAGTAAGAAATGGGATTTAAGAATATATACATATATGGACAAGAAATGACAGAGCAGCATGGACTAAGATGCAGTAGAATATTATAGAATAGAATGCAGTATATACAGTATCTCACAAAAGTGAGTACACCCCTCACATTTTTGTAAATATTTGAGTATATCTTTTCATGTGACAACACTGAAGAAATGACCCTTTGCTACAATGTAAAGTAGTGAGTGTACAGCTTGTATAACAGTGTACATTTGCTGTCCCCTCAAAATAACTCAACACACAGCCATTAATGTCTAAACCGTTGGCAACAAAAGTGAGTACACCCCTAAGTGAAAATGTCCAAATTGGGCCCAATTAGCCATTTTCCCTCCCTGGTGTCATGTGACTCGTTAATGTTATAAGGTCTCAGGTGTGAATGGGGAGCAGGTGTGTTAAATTTGGTGTCATCACACTCACACTCCCTCATATTGGTCACTGGAAGTTCAACATGGCACCTCATGGCAAAGAACTCTCTGAGGATCTGAAAAAAAGAATTGTTGCTCAACATAAAGATGGGAGAGGGGAGAGGAGAGGGGAGAGGCGAGAGAGAGAGAGAGAGATGAGAGGGGTGTGTATCAATGTGTGCGTGTATCAGTGTGTGTGTGTATACAGTGAGGGAAAAAAGTATTTGATCCCCTGCTGATTTTGTACGTTTGCCCACTGACAAAGAAATTATCAGTCTATAATATTAATGGTAGGTTTATTTGAACAGTGAGAGACAGAATAACAACAAAAAAAATCCAGAAAAACGCATGTAAAAAATGTTATAAATTGATTTGCATTTTAATGAGGGAAATAAGTATTTGACCCCCTCTCAATCAGAAATATTTCTGGCTCGCAGGTGTATTTTATACAGGTAACGAGCTGAGATTAGGAGAACACTCTTAAAGGGAGTGCTCCTAATCTCAGTTTGTTACCTGTATAAAATACACCTGTCTACAGAAGCAATCAATCAATCAGATTCCAAACTCTCCACCATGGCCAAGACCAAAGAGTTCTCCAAGGATGTCAGGGACAAGATTGAAGACCTAATCAAGGCTGGAATGGGCTACAAGACCATCGCCAAGCAGCTTGGTGAGAAGGTGACAACAGTTGGTGCGATTATTCGGCCTGGGGCTCCATGCAAGATCTCACCTTGTGGAGTTGCAATGATCATGAGAACGGTGAGGAATCAGCCCAGAACTACACGAGAGGATCTAGTCAATGATCTCAAGGCAGCTGGGATCATAGTCACCAAGAAAACAATTGGTAACACACTACGCCGTGAAGGACTGAAATCCTGCAGCGCCCACAAGGTCCCCCTGCTCAAGAAAGCACATATACAGGCCCGTCTGAAGTTTGCCAATGAACATCTGAATGATTCAGAGGAGAACTGGGTGAAAGTGTTGTGGTCAGATGAGACCAAAATCGAGCTCTTTGGCATCAACTCAACTCGCTGTGTTTGGAGGAGGAGGAATGCTGCCTATGACCCCAAGAACACCATCCCCACCGTCAAACATGGAGGTGGAAACATTATGCTTTGGGGGTGTTTTTCTGCTAAGGGGACAGGACAACTTCACCGCATCAAAGGGACGATGGACGGGGCCATGTACCGTCAAATCTTGGTTAAGAACCTCCTTCCCTCAGCCAGGGCATTGAAAATGGGTCGTGGATGGGTATTCCAGCATGACAATGACCCAAAACACACGGCCAAGGCAACAAAGGAGTGGCTCAAGAAGAAGCACATTAAGGTCCTGGAGTGGTCTAGCCAGTCTCCAGACCTTAATCCCATAGAAAATCTGTGGTGGGAGCTGAAGGTTCGAGTTGCCAAACGTCAGGCTCGAAACCTTAATGACTTGGAGAAGATCTGCAAAGAGGAGTGGGACAAAATCCCTCCTGAGATGTGTGCAAACCTGGTGGCCAACTACAAGAAACGTCTGACCTCTGTGATTGCCAACAAGGGTTTTGCCACCAAGTACTAAGTCATGTTTTGCAGAGGGGTCAAATACTTATTTCCCTCATTAAAATGCAAAAAAAAAGATTTTTTTTGTTGTTATTCTGTCTCTCACTGTTCAAATAAACCTACCATTAAAATTATAGACTGATCATGTCTTTGTCAGTGGGCAAACGTATAACAAACAGTATAAGAAGATTGCCAAGACCCTGAAACTGAGCTGCAGCACGGTGGCCAAGACCATACAGCGGTTTAACAGGATCCACTCAGAACAGGCCTCGCCATGGTCGACCAAAGAAGTTGAGTGCACGTGCTCAGCGTCATATCCAGAGGTTGTCTTTGGGAAATAGACGTATGAGTGCTGGCAGCATTGCTGCAGAGGTTGAAGGGGTGGGGGGTCAGCCTGTCAGTGCTCAGACCATACACCGCACACTGCATCAAATTGGTCTGCATGGCTGTCGTCCCAGAAGGAAGCCTCTTCTAAAGATTAGTTGAATGCACCAATTTGTAAGTCGTTCTGGATAAGAGCGTCTGCTAAATGACGTAAATGTAAATGTGGTGCAAGATATGTAAACATTATTAAAGTGACTAGTGTTCCATTTCTTAAAGTGGCCAGTGATTTTAATAGGCAGCAGGCAAACCGTGTGTATGGCGTTGTGTGGGAAAGAGGTTTGCTGATGTCAACGTTGTGAACAGAGTGCCCCATGGTGGCGTTGGGGTCATGCTATGGGCAGGCATAAGCTACAGACAACGAACACAATTGCATTTTATCGATGGCAATTTGCATGCACAGAGATTCCGTGATGAGATCCTGAGGCCCATTGTCGTGCCATTCATCCGCCGCCATGTTTCAGCATTATAATGCACGGCACCATGTCGCAAGGTTCTGTACACAATTCTTGGAAGCTGAAAATGTCCCAGTTCTTCCATGGCCTGCACACTCACCAGACATGTCATCCATTGAGCATGTTTGGGATGCTCTGGATCGACGTGTACGACAGCGTGTTCCAGTTCCCGCCAATATCCAGCAACTTCTCACAGCCATTGAAGAGGACTGGGACAACATTCCACAGGCCACAATCAACAGCCGGATCAACTCTATGCAAAGGAGATGTGTCGCGCTGTATGAGGCAAATAGTGGTCACACCAGATACTGACTGGTTTTCTGATCCACACCTCTACCCTTTGTTTAAGGTATCTGTGACCAACAGATGCATATCTGTATTCCCAGTCATGTCAAATCCATAGATTATGGCCTTATGAATTTATTTCAGTTGAATGATTTCCTTATATGTACTGTAACTCAGTAAAATCTTTGAAATTGTTGCATGTTGCATTTATATTTTTGTTCAGTATAAAACATTTAAGTTTATGCATTACTTCCGAATGGTTAAGGTTTGGGATAGGGTTAAAAAAATAAAATAAAATAAAACAGACTACCACTGGGATTGAACACACAACCTTCCAATCCAGAGTTGTGGGATTGCAGCCATCCGTCACCCCCATCCACAGTGCTCTAGCAAAACCAAAGCCTACTTAATGGTATTAGCGCTCCCTGTTGCCCCCTAGTGGCCGGTTTGAAAGGCATTTCCAGACATCCTCAGGACATGGATAGATCTCCAATTCCGAAGGTGTGTGTGTGTGTGTGTTTCAGTGGTGTAGTTCCAGATGTGTCCAGAGGGGGGCAGTAGATCCCCTGGGAGAGTCCAGCTGAAACTACTGTACAGCCTATTACCCATCCAGTGGTGTAGTTCCAGATGTGTCCAGAGGGGGACAGTAGATCCCCTGTACAGCCTATTACCCATCCAGTGGTGTAGTTCCAGATGTGTCCAGAGGGGGGCAGTAGATCCCCTGTACAGCCTATTACCCATCCAGTGGTGTAGTTCCAGATGTGTCCAGAGGGGGGCAGTAGATCCCCTGTACAGCCTATTACCCATCCATTGGTGTAGTTCCTGATGTGTCCAGAGGGGGGCAGTAGATCCCCTGTACAGCCTATTACCCATCCAGTGGTGTAATTCCAGATGTGTCCAGAGGGGGGCAGTAGATCCAGTGGTGTAATGGAGGGTGAACACAGTATGTCCACTTATTTGTTTCAGTGGGCATTTTGTTAATCTCCACGATGTGTATCAAAGTAGTGTAGTGGAGGTATCAAAGTCGTGTAGTGGAGGTATCAAAGTAGTGTAGTGGAGGTATCAAAGTAGTGTAGTAGAGGTATCAAAGTAGTGTGGTGGAGGTATCAAAGTAGTGTAGTGGAGGTATCAAAGTAGTGTAGTGGAGGTATCAAAGTAGTGTAGTGGAGGTATCAAAGTAGTGTAGTGGAGGTATCAAAGTAGTGTAGTGGAGGTATCAAAGTAGTGTAGTAGAGGTATCAAAGTAGTGTAGTAGAGGTATCAAAGTAGTGTAGTGGAGGTATCAAAGTAGTGTAGTAGAGGTATCAAAGTAGTGTAGTGGAGGTATCAAAGTAGTGTAGTGGAGGTATCAAAGTAGTGTAGTGGAGGTATCAAAGTAGTGTAGTGGAGGTATCAAAGTAGTGTAGTAGAGGTATCAAAGTAGTGTAGTGGAGGTATCAAAGTAGTGTAGTGGAGGTATCAAAGTAGTGTAGTGGAGGTATCAAAGTAGTGTAGTGGAGGTATCAAAGTAGTGTAGTGGAGATATCAAAGTAGTGTAGTGGAGGTATCAAAGTAGTGTAGTGGAGGTATCAAAGTAGTGTAGTGGAGGTATCAAAGTAGTGTAGTGGAGGTATCAAAGTAGTGTAGTAGAGGTATCAAAGTAGTGTAGTGGAGGTATCAAAGTAGTGTGGTGGAGGTATCAAAGTAGTGTGGTGGAGGTATCAAAGTAGTGTAGTGGAGGTATCAAAGTAGTGTGGTGGAGGTATCAAAGTAGTGTGGTGGAGGTATCAAAGTAGTGTAGTGGAGGTATCAAAGTAGTGTGGTGGAGGTATCAAAGTAGTGTAGTAGAGGTATCAAAGTAGTGTAGTAGAGGTATCAAAGTAGTGTAGTAGAGGTATCAAAGTAGTGTGGTGGAGGTATCAAAGTAGTGTAGTAGAGGTATCAAAGTAGTGTAGTGGAGGTATCAAAGTAGTGTAGGGAGGTATCAAAGTAGTGTAGTGGAGGTATCAAAGTAGTGTGGTGGAGGTATCAAAGTAGTGTAGTAGAGGTATCAAAGTAGTGTAGTAGAGGTATCAAAGTAGTGTAGTGGAGGTATCAAAGTAGTGTAGTAGAGGTATCAAAGTAGTGTAGTAGAGGTATCAAAGTAGTGTGGTGGAGGTATCAAAGTAGTGTAGTAGAGGTATCAAAGTAGTGTAGTGGAGGTATCAAAGTAGTGTAGGGAGGTATCAAAGTAGTGTAGTGGAGGTATCAAAGTAGTGTGGTGGAGGTATCAAAGTAGTGTAGTGGAGGTATCAAAGTAGTGTAGTGGAGGTATCAAAGTAGTGTAGTGGAGGTATCAAAGTAGTGTAGTGGAGGTATCAAAGTAGTGTAGTAGAGGTATCAAAGTAGTGTAGTAGAGGTATCAAAGTAGTGTAGTGGAGGTATCAAAGTAGTGTAGTGGAGGTATCAAAGTAGTGTAGTGGAGGTATCAAAGTAGTGTAGTAGAGGTATCAAAGTAGTGTAGTAGAGGTATCAAAGTAGTGTGGTGGCGGTATCAAAGTAGTGTAGTGGAGGTATCAAAGTAGTGTAGTGGAGGTATCAAAGTAGTGTGGTGGAGGTATCAAAATAGTGTAGTAGAGGTATCAAAGTAGTGTAGTAGAGGTATCAAAGTAGTGTAGTAGAGGTATCAAAGTAGTGTAGTGGAGGTATCAAAGTAGTGTAGTGGAGGTATCAAAGTAGTGTGGTGGAGGTATCAAAGTAGTGTAGTAGAGGTATCAAAGTAGTGTAGTAGAGGTATCAAAGTAGTGTAGTAGAGGTATCAAAGTAGTGTGGTGGAGGTATCAAAGTAGTGTAGTAGAGGTATCAAAGTAGTGTAGTAGAGGTATACACCATATCAATTAATAAGGCTGATGGAACAGATCAGAATGTTTCGCTTAAAATGTTGATAAATGTTGATAAAATAATTGATAAATTATTTCTTCATATTTTAGGCGATAGGCCTGCGCGCAAATGTTCCAAAATGCTATTTGTGGGAAAACACAGTTCTAAAAAACGGACCGTACATGTGAACGGACAGAGATGGAAATATCCTTTAGAAATTTAGAGAGGGGAGAATTAAAGATGCAACAACTATCGTGAGTTGTTAACATGACTGGGATAATGCATTTAATATGACTGGGATAATGCATTTAATATGACTGGGATAATGCATTTAATATGACTGGGATAATGCATTTAATATGACTGGGATAATGCATTTGACTGCAAGACAATGAAAGAAAGTTGAGAAAAAAAAAACAATAGAACAGGAGAATGCATATGAGGAAGTCTTTGTAAAATAATTGCCTCCACGTTTCTATGGTGGGATTTTGGCTATAGGCTACTTCGAAGCAAGTGAAGACATGCCTCATAATATGAACGTCCAGGTTTCAAACAATTAAGGAACAGGAACAATGAAGCGATGCTAATGCTAGGCCTAACTGTCTTCTGGTAGATGGAAAGGCTTTCCCAAAAACCTCCTCAATGAAATGTTAACTAGCTACAAAGTAGGCCTCTCTTATGTCTACATGGCAGAATGACATCATGATTATTTGCATCAATCCAGTGGCCATTTGTTTTGCAAACTGCTAACCAAACAACACTGCTAGGTGCCTGCACACTTGTATTAAAGGGTAACTTCGCCGCTCAACCCCATACCTGGGGGAAATTGTGCCAAGAGACCACTTTTTTTAGGACAAGCTATGTTTTCAAAACTGTAATGTTTACATGAATTCTGATATTTCCAGGGATACACAACATCCTGAAATACACTATATATACAAAGTTTGTGGTCCTCTGTAGCTCAATAGGTAGAGCATGGCGCTTATAACGCCAGGGTAGTGGGTTCAATCCCCGGGACCACCCATACGTAAAAATGTATGCACACGTGACTGTAAGTCGCTTTGGATAAAAGCGTCTGCTAAATGGCATATTATTATTATGTGGACACCCCTTCAAATTTGTGGATTCGGCTATTTCAGCCACACCTGTTGCTGACAGGTGTATAAAATCGAGTACACAGCCATGCAATCTCCATAGACAAACATTGGCAGTAGAATGGCCTTACTGAAGAGCTCAGTGACTTTCAACGTGGCACCGTCACAGGATGCCACCTTTCCAACAAGTCAGTTCATCATATTTCTGCCCTGCTAGAGCTGCCCCGGTCAACTGTAAGTGCTGTTATTGTGAAGTGGAAACGTCTAGGAGCAACAACTGCTCAGCCGTCAAGTGGTAGGCCACACAAGCTCACAGAACGTGACCGCCAAGTGCTGAAAAATCGTCTGTCCTCAGTTGCAACACTCACTACCGAGTTCCAAACTGCCTCTGGAAGCAACATCAGCACAATAACTGTTCGTTGGGAGCTTCATGAAATGGGTTTCCATGGCCGAGCAGCCGCACACAAGCCTAAGATCACCATGAACAATTCCAAGCGTCGGCTGGAGTGGTGTAAAGCTCGCCGCCATTGGACTCTGGAGCAGTGGAAACACGTTCTCTGGAGTGATGAATCATGCTTCACCATCTGGCAGTCCGACAGACGAATCTGGGTTTGGCGGATGCCAGTAGAACGCTACCTGCCCCAATGCATAGTGCCAACTGTAAAGTTTGGTGGAGGAGGAGTAATGGTCTGGGGCTGTTTTTCATGGTCGGGCTAGACCCTTAGTTCCAGTGAAGGGAAATATTTCAGCATGACATTGCCCACGTGCACAAAGTGAGGTCCATAAAGAAAGGGTTTGTCTAGATCGGTGTGGAAGAACTTGACTGGCCTGCACTGAGCCCTGTCCTCAACCCCATAGGACACCTTTGGGATGAATTGGAATGCCGACTGCGAGCCAGGCCTAATTGCCCAACATCAGTGCCCAACCTCACTAATGCTCTTGTGGCTGAATGGAAGCAAGTCCCCGCAGCAATGTTCCAACATCTAGTGGAAAGCCTTCCCAGAAGAGTGGAGGCTGTTATAGCAGCAAAGGGGGGGACCAACTCCATATTAATGCCCATGATTTTGGAATGAGATGTTCGACGAGCAGGTGTCCACATACTGTTGGTAATATAGTGTATATGTAGATATATTTGTTAGAAAGAATACTTTATTCCCCTTGACGGAGTGATACTGAATGTAAATAATCGCTCAATTTACCCCACAGTCCTCTACAACAGAACAGACGGTCCCTGTCCATTCACGGTCAGTTCTAATACCTTCACATTCATACTGACCTCACGATGAGTTACGACCACCAGCATAACACATCGTTGCACATCTAGTATATTTTACATTTGAGTCATTTAGCAGACGCTCTAATCCAGAGCGATTTACAGTTAGCACGTTCATCTTAAAATAGCTAGGTGAGACAACCACAAACCACAATCGTAGCAAAAACATTTTCACTCATTAAAGTATTCATCAGCAAAGTCAGTGCTAGTAAGAAAAGTCTAGTGCATTTGTTTTTGATAATTAGAATTAGTGGCTCCGGCTGCAGACGACTTTACTAAATGGTTTGGGGATGAAAACCCGATAAAGTCTGATTCTTTAAGAGCAAAACGACTTTACACTGCAATTAAAAACAACAACTGTATTACAAATTACTAATATTTACAACAATTTAAACAAGCCATTGTGTGTGGCTAGGTGTAGTGGTGTGGCTAGGTGTAGTGGTGTGGCTAGGTGTAGTGGTGTGGCTAGGTGTAGTGGTGTGGCTAGGTGTAGTGGTGTGGCTAGGTGTAGTGGTGTGGATAGGTGTAGTGGTGTGGATAGGTGTAGTGGTGTGGCTAGGTGTAGTGGTGTGGCTAGGTGTAGTGGTGTGGCTAGGTGTAGTGGTGTGGCTAGGTGTAGTGGTGTGGATAGGTGTAGTGGTGTGGATAGGTGTAGTGGTGTGGCTAGGTGTAGTGGTGTGGCTAGGTGTAGTGGTGTGGCTAGGTGTAGTGGTGTGGCTAGGTGTAGTGGTGTGGCTAGGTGTAGTGGTGTGGCTAGGTGTAGACCACTACTGTAATCCTGCCGTTATAACAAAACTGTAAAAGTATCACTATTGTCCTGTGTGATGACATCATAAAACCCTATTAGTGTTGTTTACAAACAAGGATGAGGAGATGGATGAAGAGGAGGAGGGGAGGAGGACAGCGGGGAATGGGGAGGCTACTCACTAAGTAGACCATTAGGACATCATAGAAAGCTGCCCCACAGAGGGAGAATGGACGGATGGTGAAAGGAATTGGTTCTTCGTCCAACTAAGGAATTGGCCAAATGAATTGTAATCACGTTGTTGTCATTATGTCACCCTCACATCTCTCTCCCGGTTGATTGCCCAGGGCCGCTGCCATTGAGCCTTCTGTCCGCGTGCTAAGCCCAGGGGGGATACAGACCGGACACACTCTCTCACCAGGCCTCTGCCGGTGCTGCAGACAACGGGACCGGGAAAGTTTCAGGCCTCTGCCGGTGCTGCAGACAACGGGACCGGGAAAGTTTCAGGCCTCTGCCGGTGCTGCAGACAACGGGACCGGGAAAGTTTCAGGCCCCCCGGAGAGGAAGTTTGGAATGAGGCGACATATTCCGTCCATTAACGGTATGTTGTCTCTAAAAGTGTGTTGTGATTTGTGTCTGAGTGTGTGTGTGTGTGTTTTGTGTCTGAGTGTGTGTGTATGACAACAAGTAAAGCTAATTGACTGTGTTTGATACTGTGGGTGTCACGACCCTCTCTGCCAGGCGGCCGGCTGTCTTTTCCCCACCAGTTGTTGCGCGCAGGGAGATTAAGTGAGGTACAGCTGCGATTATACGGTTTAACGGCTACTGCTATATTTAGTTTGGTTAAAAGGAGGAGACATTTACAACATTTTAGCAACTAAAACATGTATGGACACTCGTTGCTTTCAACAGAGCCCACTGGGCACAGATGTCATTTTAACCTCTAGTTTTGGTTCACATTTGGTTGAGTTGTCAACCTGAAAACAACAAAACATTTCACCATTTCATTGGATTTAGGTTCAAAGTCGGGGGGAAAAATAAGATAAATGTAGTTTATGTTGATGAATTTTTTCAAATCCAATCAGTTTTCCACTTTGATTCAACATCATCACATTGAATTTGTTAATTTAAAATAACTTGGAAACAATGTTTCAACCAGTTTCTGCCCAGTGGGAGGTGACATTTGGTCAGTTAGAAAATGAGAAAGCTGGAGTGAAAACCGTGGTGTGGATAGTCTCCTATCCTCACCATTGACCAAGTCAGTCAGATAGGGAGTCAGATAGGCAGTCAGATAGGGAGTCAGATAGGGAGTCAGATAGGGAGTCAGATAGGGAGTCAGATAGGGAGTCAGATAGGGAGTCAGATAGGGAGTCAGATAGGGAGTCAGGCTACTTTCAGTAGCCTACTGATAACTATGTAACTTTGTGTTCAATCAGACAGACAAATGGATATGTCTATATTTTCTGTCTGATGGTATCTCTTGTCTAGCTGACTGATGAGTGCCAACTCCATGTAGTTAATTAACCAGTAATTTCCATCAACATGATGCTTGTCTTGCTGTGATTTAAAGCAGGGGTTGGAACCGGTTCAGGGAACAGAACAGAAAACCGGAAATAACAAAACATTTTGAGGAACAAAATCATAACCGGGAATAAGTGATCTATACTGTTCCGGAACATAACTGTTATTTTAAAAGCAGTTAATAACGTCCTTATACATTCCGGGCATTTTTTTGTTCAGTCCCCCCAAAAAATCAACAAAGTGCCTACTTACAAAAAAAGGTTCTGGATAGAACCAAAACAGGTTTTATTGTTGTTTTATTGCTAGCTTCATAAATGTCACCCCTTGAGGTTCTATATAGAACCCTTTTGTACATCCTGGTCTCATAGACAAGACGTAACATAGTAAATGTAATTCCGGGACACTCAAATGAGTATGATATGTTCCGTTTGGTGTGATACCATGAGACAGATAGCTACTTAAGGCAAAACCGAAAGTAGGGTGGTTGGTTGAGGTGGATGGGTAAGCATATAACACAAACATCTAGCAACCCAAAGGTTGCAAGTTCAAATCTCATCACAGACCATTTTAGCTAATTAGCCATTTTTCAACTACTTACTACTTTTTAGCTACTTTGCAACCACTTAGCATGTTAGCTAACCCTTCCCCTAACCCTAACCCTTTTAGCTAACCCTTCCCCTAACCCTAACATTAACCATTTTAGCTAACCTTAACCCTAAGCCCTAGCCTAGCTAACATTAGCCACCTAGCTAAAATTTGTAACATATCATATGTTCAACAAATTCGTAACATATTGTACGTTTAGCAAATTCTTAACATATTGTGAGAAATGGGTGATGGACATCCACAAATGAATACATACCATACGAAACCTAACATGTCATACAGAATAATATGAAATGCTCTGAGACCAGGTTGTTTTGTAGGGTTCTTTGATCATGTACAGTACCAGTCAAAAGTTTGAACACACATCTACTCAGTCAAGGGTTTTTCTTCATTTTTACTATTTTCTACATTTTAGATTAATAGTGAAGACATCAAAACTATGAAATAACACATATGGAATCATGTAGTAACCAAAAAAGTGTTAAACAAATAAAAATATATTTCATATTTGAGATTCTTCAAATAGCCACCCTTTTCCTTGATGACAGCTTTGCACACTCTTGGCATTCTATCAACCAGCTTCACCTGGAAGGCTTTTCCAACAGTCTTGAAGGAGTTCCCACATATGCTGAGCACTTGTTGGCTGCTTTTCCTTCACTCTGCGGTCCGACTCATCCCAAACCATCTCAATTTGGTTGAGGTCAGGGGATGTGGAGGCCAGGTCATCTGATGCAGCACTCCATCACACTTCTTCCTGGTCAAATAGCCCTTACACAGCCTGGAGGTGTGTTGGGTCATTGTCCTGTTGAAAAACAAATGATAGTCCCACTAAGCCCAAACCAGATGGGATGGCGTATCGCTGCAGAATGCTGTGGTAGCCATGCTGGTTAAGTGTGCCTTGAATTCTAAATAAATCATAGACAGTGTCACCAGAAAAGCACCCCACACCATAACACCTCCTCCTCCATGCTTTACGGTGGGAAATACACATGCGGAGATGATCCGTTCACCCACACCGCGTCTCACAAAGACACGGCGGTTGGAACCAAAAATCTCCAATTTGGACTCCAGACCAAAGGACACATTTCCACCGGTCTAATGTCCATTGCTCGTGTTTCTTGGCCCAAGCAAGTCTCTTCTTCTTATCGGTGTCCTTTAGTAGTGGTTTCTTTGCAGCAATTAGACCATGAAGGCCTGATTCACGCAGTCTCCTCTGAATAGTTGATGTTGAGATGTGTCTGTTACTTGAACTCTGTGAAGCATTTATTTGGGCTGCAATTTCTGAGGCTGGTAACTCTAATGAACTTATCCTCTGCAACTGAGGTAACTCTGGGTATTCCATTCCTGTTGCGGTCCTCATGAGAGCCAGTTTTATCATAGTGCTTGATGGTTTTTGCGACTGCACTTGAAGACACTTTCAAAGTTCATGACATTTTTCGTATTGACTGACCTTCATGTCTTAAAATAATGGTTGACTGCCGGGGTGTACGGCCTTCATATTACCTGCAGTAGCTAAAGCTTAATAACAGCCGCACCATGCCACAACCTTCACAAACGTTTCTAAACTTTATTTATTAAAAGTAAGTCGAGCCATTGTTTATGGATAAATACGAGCAGGACGTCAACCACCCGAACCACGGCCTGTTCACCCCGTTATCATCCAGAAGGTGAGGTCAGTACAGGTGCATCAAAAGCTGGGACCGAGAAACTGAAAAACAGCTTCTATCTCAAGGCCATCAGACTGTTAAATAGCCATCACTAGCCGGCTACCACCCGATTACTCAACCCTGCACCTTAGAGGCTGCTGCCCTCTGCCCTCTATGTACAGTGGTTTGCGAAAGTATCCCCCCCCCCCCCCCCCCCCCCCTTGGCATTTTTCCTATTTTGTTGCCTCACAACCTGGAATTAAAATGGATTATTTGGGGGTTTGTATCATTTGATTTACACAACATGCCTACCACTTTGAAGATGCAAAATATTTTTTATTGTGAAGGAAACAAGAAATAAGACAAAACAACAGAAAACTTGAGCGTGCATAACTATTCACCCCCCCAAAGTCAATACTTTGTAGAGCCACCTTTTGCAGCAATTACAGCTGCAAGTCTCTTGGGGTATGTCCCTATAAGCTTGGCACATCTAGCCACTGGGATTTTTGGCAATTCTTCTAAGCAAAACTGCTCCAGCTCCTTCAAGTTGGATGGGTTCTGCTGGTGTACAGCAATCTTTAAGTCATACCACAGATTCTCAATTGGATTGAGGTCTGGGCTTTGACAAGGCCATTCCAAGACATTTAAATGTTTCCCCTTAAACCACTCAAGTGTTGCTTTAGCAGTATGCTTATGGTCATTGTCCTGCTGGAAGGTGAACCTCCATCCCAGTCATCAAATCCCCCCTCAGCCCCCAGATGTGCCCTGGACACCATATGTGAATTGATTGCCCCCCATTTATCCTCAGAGTTCGTACTGCTTGGTGACCTAAATTGGGATATGCTTAATACCCCGGCCATCCTACAATCCAAACTAGATGCCCTCAACCTCACGCAAATTATCAACGAACCTACCAGGTACAACCCTAAATCCGTAAACATGGGTACCCTCATAGATATCTTGCTGACTAACATACCCTCTAAATACACCTCCGCTGTCTTCAACCAGGATCTCAGCGATCACTGCCTTATTGCCTGCGTCCGTAACGGGTCCGCGGTCAAACGACCACCCCTCATCACTGTCAAACGCTCCCTAAAACACTTTAGCGAGCAGGCCTTCCTAATTGACCTGGCCCAGGTATCCTGGATGGATATAGATCTCATTCCGTCAGTAGAGGATGCTTGGTTGTTCCTTAAAAGTAATTTCCTCTCAATCTTAAATAAACATGCCCCATTCAAAAAACACAGAACTAAGAACCGATATAGCCCCTGGTTCTCCTCAGACTTGACTGCCCTTGACCAGCACAAAAACATCCTGTGGCGTACTGCATTAGCATCAAATAGCCCCCGCGATATGCAACTTTTCAGGGAAGTTAGGAACCAATATACACAAGCAGTCAGGAAAGCAAAGGCAAACTTTTTCAAACAGAAATTTGCATCCTGTAGCACTAACTCCAAAAAGTTTTGGGACACTGTAAAGTCCATGGAGAATAAGAGCACTTCCTCCCAGTTGCCCACTGCACTGAGGCTAGGAAACACTATCACCACCGATAAATCTACAATAATCGAGAATTTCAACAAGCATTTTGCTACAGCTGGCCATGCTTTCCATCTGGCTACCACTACCCCGGCCACCAACTCTGCACCCTCCGCTGAAACTTGCCCATGCCCCCCCCCGCTTCTCCTTCACACAAATTCAGACAGCAGACGTTTTGAAAGAGCTGCAAAATCTGGACCCCTACAAATCAGCTGGGCTAGACAATCTGGACCCTTTCTTTCTAAAACTAGCCGCCGAAATTGTCGCAACCCCTATTACTAGTCTGTTCAACCTCTCTTTCATAACGTCTGAGATCCCCAGAGATTGGAAAGCTGCCGCGGTCATCCCCCTCTTCAAAGGGGGTGACACTCTAGATCCAAACTGCTACAGACCTATATCCATCCTGCCCTGCCTTTCGAAAGTATTTGAAAGCCAAGTTAACAAACAGATCACCGACCATTTCGAATACCACCGTACCTTCTCCGCTATGCAATCCGGTTTCCGAGCTGGTCATGGGTGCACTTCAGCCACGCTCAAGGTCCTAAACGATATTATAACCACGATTGATAATAGACAGTACTGTGCAGCCGTCTTCATCGACCTGGCCAAGGCTTTCGACTCTGTCAACCACCGCATTCTTATTGGCAGACTAAATAGCCTTGGTTTCTCAAATGACTGCCTCGCCTGGTTCAGTGTGTCAAATCGGAGGGCCTGTTGTCTGGACCTATGGCAGTCTCTATGGGGGTGCCACAGGGTTCAATTCTTGGGCCAACACTTTTCTCCGTGTATATCAATGATGTCGCTCTTGCTGCTGGTGACTCTCAGATCCACCTCTACGCAGACGACACCATTTTGTATACATCTGGCCCTTCATTGGACACTGTGTTAACAAACCTCCAAACGAGCTTCAATGCCATACAACACTCCTTCAGTAGCCTCCAACTGCTCAAAAAACACTAGTAAAACTAAATGCATGCTTTTCAATCGAACGCTGCTGGCACCCACCCACCCGACTAGAATCACCACTCTCGACGGGTCTGACCTAGAGTATGTGGACAACTACAAATATCTAGGTGTCTGGTTAGACTGTAAACTCTCCTTCCAGACTCACATTAAGAATCTCCAATCCAAAGTTAAATCTAGAATCGGCTTCCTATTTCGCAACAAAGCCTCCTTCACTCATGCTGCCAAACATGCCCTCGTAAAACTGACTATCCTACCTATCCTTGACTTCGGCGATGTCATTTACAAAATAGCCTCCAACACTCTACTCAGCAAATTGGATGTAGTCTATCACAGTGCCATCCGTTTTGTCTCCAAAGCCCCATACGCTACCCACCACTGTGACCTGTACGCTCTTGTTGGCTGGTCCTCACTACATGTTCGTCGTCAAACCCACTGGCTCCAGGCCATCTATAAATCACTGCTAGGCAAATCCCCGCCTTATCTTAGCTCATTGGTCACCATAGCAGCACCCACCCGTAGTCTGCGCTCCAGCAGGTATATCTCACTGGTCATTCCCAAAGCCAACACCTCCTTTGGCCGCCATTCCTTCCAGTTCTCTGCTGCCAATGACTGGAACGAATTGCAAAAATCTCTGAAGCTGGAGACTCTTATCTCCCTCACTAACTTTAAGCATCAGTTGTCAGAGCACCTTACCGATCACTGCACCTGTACACAGCCCATCTGAAATTAGCCCACCCAACTACCTCATCCCTATATTGTTATTTATTTTGCTCTTTTGCACCCCAGTATCTCTATTTGCACATAATATCTTGCACATCTAGCATTCCAGTGTTAATACTATTGTAATTATTTTGCACTATAGCCTATTTATTGCCTTAACTCCATAACTTGCTACATTTGCACACACTGTATATATATTTTCTGTTGTATTTTTGACTTTATGTTTTTTACCCCATATGTAACTCTGTGTGGTTTTTATCGCACTGCTTTGCTTTATCTTGGCCAGGTCGCAGTTGTAAATGAGAACTTGTTCTCAACTGGCTTACCTGGTTAAATAAAGGTGAAAAAAAAAAAAAAAAAAAAAAAAAATCTCTGGAAGACTGAAACAGGTTTCCCTCAAAAATTTCCCTGTATTTAGCGCCATCCATCATTCCTTCAATTCTGACCAGTTTCCCAGTCCCTGTCGATGAAAAACATCCCCACAGCATGATGCTGCCACCACCATGCTTCAATGTTGGGATGGTGTTCTCGGGGTGATGATAGGTGTTGGGTTTGCGCCAGACATAGCGTTTTCCTTGATGGAGAAAAAGCTCAATTTTAGTCTCATCTGACCAGAGTACCTTCTTCCATATGTTTGGGGAGTCTCCCACATGCCTTTTGGTGAACACCAAACGTGTTTGCTTATTTTTTCTTTAAGCAATGGCTTTTTTCTGGCCAGCTCTGTGGAGTGTACGTCTTAAAGTGGTCCTATGGACAGATACTCAAATTTCCGCTGTGGAGCTTTGCAGTTCCTTCAGGGTTATCTTTGGTATCTTTGTTGCCTCTCTGATTAATGCCCTCCTTGCCTTGTCTGTGAGTTTTGGTGGGTGGCCCTCTCTTGGCAGGTTTGTTGTGGTGCCATATTCTTTCCATTTTTTAATAATGGATTTAATGGTGCTCCGTGGGATGTTCAAAGTTTCTCATATTTTTTTATAACCCAACCCTGATCTGTACTTCTCCACAACTTTGTCCCTGACCTGTTTGGAGAGCTCCTTAGTCTTCATGGTGCCGCTTGCTTGGTGGTGCCCCTTGCTTAGTGGTTTTGCAGATTCTGGGCCCTTTCAGAACAGGTTTATATATATACTGAGATCATGTGATTTCAAGACTGGTCATTCAACTGAGACTGCTCTTCTCTGTGTCACGGAGGCTCTCCGCACTGCTAAAGCTAACTCTCTCTCCTCTGCTCTTGTCCTTCTAGACCTGTCTGCTGCCTTTGATACTGTGAACCATCAGATCCTCCTCTCCACCCTCTCCGAGCTGGGCATCTCCGGCGCGGCTCACTCTTGGATTGCGTCCTACCTGACCGGTCGCTCCTACCAAGTGGCGTGGCGAGAAGCTGTCTCCGCACCACGTGCTCTCACCACTGGTGTCCCCCAGGGCTCAGTCCTAGGCCCTCTCCTATTCTCGCTATACACCAAGTCACTTGGCTCTGTCATATCCTCACATGGCCTCTCCTATCATTGCTACGCTGACGACACACAACTAATCTTCTCCTTTCCCCCTTCTGATAACCAGGTGGCGAATCGCATCTCTGCATGTCTGGCAGACATATCAGTATGGATGACGGATCACCACCTCAAGCTGAACCTTGGCAAGACGGAGCTACTCTTCCTCCCGGGGAAGGACTGCCTGTTCCATGATCTCGCCATCACGGTTGACAACTCCGTTGTGTCCTCCTCCCAGAGTGCGAAGAGCCTTGGCGTGACCCTGGACAACACCCTGTCGTTCTCCGCTAACATCAAGGCGGTGACCCGATCCTGTAGGTTCATGCTCTACAACTTTCGGAGAGTACGACCCTGCCTTACACAGGAAGCGGCACAGGTCCTAATCCAGGCACTTGTCATCTCCCGTCTGGATTACTGCAACTCGCTGTTGGCTGGGCTCCCTGCCTGTGCCATTAAACCCCTACAACTCATCCAGAATGCCGCAGCCCGTCTGGTGTTCAACCTTCCCAAGTTCTCTCACGTCACCCCCCTCCTCCGCACACTCCACTGGCTTCCAGCTGAAGCTCGCATCTGTTACAAGACCATGGTGCTTGCCTATGGAGCTGTGAGGGGAACGGCACCTCCGTACCTTCAGGCTCTGATCAGTCCCTACACCCAAACGAGGGCATTGCGTTCATCCACCTCTGGCCTGCTGGCTCCCCTTCCTCTGCGGAAGCATAGTTCCCGCTCAGCCCAGTCAAAACTGTTCGCTGCTCTGGCACCCCAATGGTGGAACAAGCTCTCTCACGACGCCAGGACAGTGGAGTCACTCACCACCTTCCGGAGACATTTGAAACCCCACCTCTTTAAGGAATACCTGGGATAGGATAAAGTAATCCTTCTTCTTCCTTCCTTCTTCTTGATGATGCTAAATGGAAACAACGCATTGTTTTTAATTATTTTGTTTTAAACCTTCCCCAAACCATAACCCTAACCTTAACCACTCAGAATTAATAACTACATTTAACCCTTTGAGTTGTTTCTGTTTTAACCCTGTAACCAAGCGGAATTAAACCTGTAACCATGCGTAATTAATTGGTCCAAAATATACGTTAATCCAATTACGGCAAATTCCCGAAGTGAAACTATGAGATCAGGTTGTTGATAGACAGCCTCCCAGACAATTTGCTTTAAAAAATATATATTTGTTGTAGGATGTGTAGATGGGGTTGTAGGACGTGTAGATGGGGTTGTAGGGCGTGTAGATGGGGTTGTAGGACGTGTAGATAGGGATGTAGGACGTGTAGATGGGGTTGTAGGACGTGTAGATGGGGTTGTAGGATGTGTAGATGGGGTTGTAGGACGTGTAGATGGGGTTGTAGGACGTGTAGATGGGGTTGTAGGACGTGTAGATGGGGTTGTAGGACGTGTAGATGGGGTTGCAGGACGTTTAGATGGGGTTGTAGGATGTGTAGATGGGGTTGTAGGACGTGTAGATGGGGCTGTAGGATGTGTAGCTGGGGTTGTAGGATGTGTAGATGGGGTTGTAGGATGTGTAGATGGGGTTGTAGGATGTGTAGATGGGGTTGTAGGACGTGTAGATGGGGTTGTAGGAGGTGTAGATGGGGTTGTAGGACGTGTAGATGGGGTTGTAGGACGTGTAGATGGGGTTGTAGGACGTGTAGATGGGGTTGTAGGATGTGTAGATGGGGTTGTAGGACGTGTAGATGGGGTTGTAGGACGTGTAGATGGGGTTGTAGGATGTGTAGATGGGGTTGTAGGATGTGTATATGGGGTTGTAGGATGTGTAGATGGGGTTGTAGGACGTGTAGATGGGGTTGCAGGACGTGTAGATGGGGTTGTAGGATGTGTATATGGGGTTGTAGGATGTGTAGATGGGGTTGTAGGATGTGTAGATGGGGTTGTAGGATGTGTATATGGGGTTGTAGGATGTGTAGATGGGGTTGTAGGACGTGTAGATGGGGTTGTAGGATGTGTAGATGGGGTTGTAGGATGTGTAGATGTGGTTGTAGGATGTGTAGATGGGGTTGTAGGATGTGTAGATGGGGTTGTAGGATTTGTAGATGGGGTTGTAGGATGTGTAGATGGGGTTGTAGGATGTGTAGATGGGGTTGTAGGATGTGTAGATGGGGTTGTAGGATGTGTAGATGGGGTTGTAGGATGTGTAGATGGGGTTGTAGGACGTGTAGATGGGGTTGCAGGACGTGTAGATGGGGTTGCAGGACGTGTAGATGGGGTTGTAGGACGTGTAGATGGGGTTGTAGGACGTGTAGATGGGGTTGTAGGATGTGTAGATGGGGTTGTAGGACGTGTAGATGGGGTTGTAGGATGTGTAGATGGGGTTGTAGGATGTGTAGATGGGGTTGTAGGATGTGTAGATGGGGTTGTAGGACGTGTAGATGGGGTTGTAGGATGTGTAGATGGGGTTGTAGGATGTGTAGATGGGGTTGTAGGATGTGAAGATGGGGTTGTAGGATGTGTAGATGGGGTTGTAGGACGTGTAGATGGGGTTGCAGGATGTGTAGATGGGGTTGTAGGATATGTAGATGGGGATGTAGGATGTGTAGATGGGGTTGTAGGATGTGTAGATGGGGTTGTAGGATATGTAGATGGGGATGTAGGACGTGTAGATGGGGTTGTAGGATATGTAGATGGGGATGTAGGATGTGTAGATGGGGTTGTAGGATGTGTAGATGGGGTTGTAGGATGTGTAGATGGGGTTGTAGGATGTGTAGATGGGGTTGTAGGACGTGTAGATGGGGTTGTAGGATATGTAGATGGGGATGTAGGACGTGTAGATGGGGATGTAGGATGTGTAGATGAGGTTGTAGGATGTGTAGATAGGGTTGCAGGATGTGTAGATGGGGTTGTAGGATGTGTAGATGGGCTTGTAGGACGTGTAGATGGGGTTGTAGGATGTGTAGATGGGGTTGTAGGATGTGTAGATGGGGTTGTAGGACGTGTAGATGGGGTTGTAGGATGTGCAGATGGGGTTGTAGGACGTGTAGATGGGGTTGTAGAACGTGTAGATGGGGTTGCAGGACGTGTAGATGGGGTTGTAGGATGTGTAGATGGGGTTGTAGGATGTGCAGATGGGGTTGTAGGACATGTAGATGGGGTTGTAGGATGTGTAGATGTGGTTGTAGGACGTGTAGATGGGGTTGTAGGATGTGTAGATGTGGTTGTAGGACGTGTAGATGGGGTTGCAGGATGTGTAGATGGGGTTGTAGGATGTGTATATGGGGTTGTAGGATGTGTAGATGGTGTTGTAGGACGTGTAGGTGGGGTTGTAGGATGTGTATATGGGGTTGTAGGATGTGTAGATGGGGTTGTAGGACGTGTAGATGGGGTTGTAGGATGTGTAGATGGGGTTGTAGGACGTGTAGATGGGGTTGTAGGACGTGTAGATGGGGTTGTAGGATGTGTAGATGGGGTTGTAGGATGTGTAGATGGGGTTGTAGGATGTGTAGATGGGGTTGTAGGATGTGTAGATGGGGTTGTAGGATGTGTAGATGGGGTTGTAGGACGTGTAGATGGGGTTGTAGGATGTGTAGATGGGGATGTAGTTTTAGTCAGGGTGTGGGGGTGTAGATGGGGATTTAGTTGTAGTCAGGGTGTGGGGGTGTAGATGGGGATGTAGTTGTAGTCAGGGTGTGGGGGTGTAGATGGGGATGTAGTTGTAGTCAGGGTGTGGGGGTGTAGATGGGGATGTAGTTGTAGTCAGGGTGTGGGGGTGTAGATGGGGATGTAGTTGTAGTCAGGGTGTGGGGGTGTAGATGGGGATGTAGTTGTAGTCAGGGTGTGGGGGTGTAGATGGGGATGTAGTTGTAGTCAGGGTGTGTAGATGGGAATGTAGTTGTAGTCAGGGTGTGGGGGTGTAGATGGGGTTGTAGTTGTAGTCAGGGTGTGGGGGTGTAGATGGGGATGTAGTTGTAGTCAGGGTGTGGGGGTGTAGATGGGGATGTAGTTGTAGTCAGGGTGTGGGGGTGTAGATGGGGATGTAGTTGTAGTCAGGGTGTGGGGGTGTAGATGGGGATGTAGTTGTAGTCAGGGTGTGGGGGTGTAGATGGGGATGTAGTTGTAGTCAGGGTGTGGGGGTGTAGATGGGGTTGTAGTTGTAGTCAGGGTGTGGGGGTGTAGATTGGGATGTAGTTGTAGTCAGGGTGTGGGGGTGTAGATGGGGTTGTAGTTGTAGTCAGGGTGTGGGGGTGTAGATGGGGATGTAGTTGTAGTCAGGGTGTGGGGGTGTAGATGGGGATGTAGTTGTAGTCAGGGTGTGGGGGTGTAGATGTAGTTGTAGTCAGGGTGTGGGGGTGTAGATGGGGATGTAGTTGTAGTCAGGGTGTGGGGGTGTAGATGGGGATGTAGTTGTAGTCAGGGTGTGGGGGTGTAGATGGGGATGTAGTTGTAGTCAGGGTGTGGGGGTGTAGATGTAGTTGTAGTCATGGTGTGGGGGTGTAGATGGGGATGTAGTTGTAGTCAGGGTGTGGGGGTGTAGATGTAGTTGTAGTCAGGTTGTGGGGGTGTAGATGGGGATGTAGTTGTAGTCAGGGTGTGGGGGTG
>CM062496.1:51335378-51445378 GCA_031479575.1 Coregonus ussuriensis
GCTGCCATGCCCCTCTCTCTCCGTCTCCCCTGGTTTCTACCCTAGCTGCCATGCCCCTCTCTCTCCGTCTCCCCTGGTTTCTACTCTAGCTGCCATGCCCCTCTCTCTCCGTCTCCCCTGGTTTCTACCCTAGCTGCCATGCCCCTCTCTCTCCGTCTCCCCTGGTTTCTACCCTAGCTGCCATGCCCCTCTCTCTCCGTCTCCCCTGGTTTCTACCCTAGCTGCCATGACCCTCTCTCTCCGTCTCCCCTGGTTTCTACACTAGCCGCCATGCCCCTCTCTCTCCGTCTCCCCTGGTTTCTACCCTAGCTGCCATGCCCCTCTCTCTCCGTCTCCCCTGGTTTCTACCCTAGCTGCCATGCCCCTCTCTCTCCGTCTCCCCTGGTTTCTACACTAGCCGCCATGCCCCTCTCTCTCCGTCTCCCCTGGTTTCTACCCTAGCTGCCATGCCCCTCTCTCTCCGTCTCCCCTGGTTTCTACCCTAGCTGCCATGCCCCTCTCTCTCCGTCTCCCCTGGTTTCTACCCTAGCTGCCATGCCCCTCTCTCTCCGTCTCCCCTGGTTTCTACCCTAGCTGCCATGCCCCTCTCTCTCCGTCTCCCCTGGTTTCTACCCTAGCTGCCATGCCCCTCTCTCTCCGTCTCCCCTGGTTTCTACCCTAGCTGCCATGCCCCTCTCTCTCCGTCTCCCCTGGTTTCTACCCTAGCTGCCATGCCCCTCTCTCTCCATCTCCCCTGGTTTTTACCCTAGCTGCCATGCCCCTCTCTCTCCGTCTCCCCTGGTTTCTACCCTAGCTGCCATGCCCCTCTCTCTCCGTCTCCCCTGGTTTCTACCCTAGCTGCCATGCCCCTCTCTCTCCGTCTCCCCTGGTTTCTACCCTAGCTGCCATGCCCCTCTCTCTCCGCCTCCCCTGGTTTCTTCAGACCTTTTTCACACTTTTCTCTCCAGCTCTATTTAGAGTTTTAATGGTAACACGTTTTTCTACAGCTGACAGTTTGTTTAAATGTCTTTTGTTTTTGATTTTACATTTCTTTACATTTTCGTTTCAAAGCTTCACAGCGCTCAGATTGTCTGTAGACAGTGAAGTTGTCGCCAGCAACAGGCAGACTGCATTAAGACTTTAAACAGATGTTCAGCCCAGTATGTCTGGCCTCTTAGGTTCATCAATACCAACAACGGGCATTTTGCAATGTTCGTTAGACAATGGGTGTAATCTGCTCTCAGCAAATTGTTTGTGTGTGTGTTTGTGTCCTGTGTGAAGGCCAGAGGAGGATTTGGGTACATCTGCTCTCTACAGACTGTGGGCTTCCTGCCTGTAGAGACTAGTGTCTAAATCTGCTCTCTACAGACTGTGGGCTTCCTGTCTGTAGAGACTAGTGTCTAAATCTGCTCTCTACAGACTGTGGGCTTCCTGTCTATAGAGACTAGTGTCTAAATCTGCTCTCTACAGACTGTGGGCTTCCTGTCTGTAGAGACTAGTGTCTAAATCTGCTCTCTACAGACTGTGGGCTTCCTGCCTGTAGAGACTAGTGTCTAAATCTGCTCTCTACAGACACACACAGACAGAGAGACAGCCTTATTTTATATATTTTTTGAGTGATGCTTATAAAGCTTTATGAAGCCTTTGTATCTACAACAGAGTCTATGACTACATAGCTAATGTCTCATTTATGAAGCTTATGCTCAGTATTGACGTAACATAACTTATTCGTAGGGAGAGGGAGGGAGGTTGACAAGATGTGTTATCTTCTGAGGCTTTAGCTCAGTGGGCTAACTTAGTGCTCTATTCAATCTGGATCAATGTAAAGTTCATTTCCGATTGAGCCGACATATGCAGCATTTACCATTAAATTAATGCAGTCTCCGCTAACAAGTGAACATTGCCTTTGATGGCATTTTCACACATAGTTTTGAGCTATAGTTTGAATCAGTTCGATTATTTGTTGCATTGTATTTTTTCAGATCAGTGGGTCTTGCCAACGCTGACCATAATGCATCAGAGTTTGATGAGTCTGTGGCTGTAACTGCGGCTGCTTTGACCTTTGAACCGTAGATGTTCTGTAACACACCTGATAGTCACTAGATGTTCTTCCATCCCTAACAAACCGTCTCTGCGTGTGCATTAGCGTGTGCGTTAGCGTGTGCGTTATCGTGTGCGTTAGCGTGTGCGTTAGCGTGTGCATTAGCGTGTGCGTTAGCGTGTGCGTTAGCGTGTGCGTTAGCGTGTGCGTTAGCGTTAGCGTGTGCGTTAGCGTGTGCGTTAGCATTAGCGTGTGCGTTAGCGTGTGCGTTAGCGTGTGCGTTAGCGTTAGCGTGTGCGTTAGCGTGTGCGTGTGCGTTAGCGTGTGCGTTAGCGTGTTGTCTATCCCCACCACGATCAGGACACGCAGGTTGAAATATCAAAATGAACTATGAACCAACTATATTAAATTTGGGGACAGGTCGAATAACATATGAATTACTCCACAGATAAAAGGGGAAACCTAGTTAGTTCCTAGTAATCTCTCCTCCTTCGGGCTTCTTCTTCTGTGGACTTTATGTGGCGGTTGCCAACCAACTTTAAGGTGCATTACCACCACCAACTGGACTGGAGTGTGGACCTCAATTAGGTTTTTGCAGCGCGTTCTATTTTAGCACCTGGCTAAGCAGACGCTCATTGACGCGCGCGAGCAGTTTGGATGAAATGATTGAATAACATGTATGTGTACAATTATTTGGCAACACTCATGCCCGCTGTGTGGTCACGGTGTGTATAGTATATAGCTGTAACTATGGCTGCTTTGACTTGTGAACGGTCCACAAAAGGAGTTGTGGTGTGTATAGTATATAGCTGTAACTATGGCTGCTTTGACTTGTGAACGGTCCACTAAAGGAGTTGTGGTGTGTATAGTATTTGTAATTTACCCATGAAAATCATATGTTGCCATTCCATTGTGTGGGTTGTTGTCTTACAGTTGATGTAGCCTGTGTCGTTGGGGCTAATCAACATCTACTCTGTCTGCACAGTTTCCCAGGCAACCACCGCGCAGGAATGCTGTGATACAAAATCATCTTTCCCAAGGCAAAGAAGGGGGGGATATACTGTGAAGCCTGTGAATACAGACCAAAGAAGGGGGGATATGCTGTGAAGCCTGTGAATACAGACCAAAGAAGGGGGGGATATACTGTGAAGCCTGTGAAGACAGACCAAAGGGGGATATGCTGTGAAGCCTGTGAAGACAGACCAAAGAAGGGGGGATATACTGTGAAGCCTGTGAAGACAGACCAAAGAAGGGGTGATATACTGTGAAGCCTGTGAAGACAGACCAAAGGGGGATATGCTGTGAAGCCTGTGAAGACAGACCAAAGAAGGGGGGATATACTGTGAAGCCTGTGAAGACAGACCAAAGAAGGGGGGGATATGCTGTGAAGCCTGTGAAGACAGAACAAAGAAGGGGGATATACTGTGAAGACAGACCAAAGAAGGGGGGATATACTGTGAAGCCTGTGAAGACAGACCAAAGAAGGGGGATATACTGTGAAGCCTGTGAAGACAGACCAAAGAAGGGGGGGATATACTGTGAAGCCTGTGAAGACAGACCAAAGAAGGGGGGAAATACTGTGAAGCCTGTGAAGACAGGGTATTACGTGGTGTTACATGTTGTTACATGGTGTTACAGGGTGTTACAGGGTGTTACATGGTGTTACGTGGTGTTACATGTTGTTACATGGTGTTACAGGGTGTTACATGGTGTTATGTGGTGTTACATGTTGTTACATGGTGTTACAGGGTGTTACATGGTGTTACATGGTGAATATGGTGTTAAATGGTGTTATATGGTGTTAAATGGTGTGTTACATGGTGTTACATGGTGTTAGATGGTGTTACATGGTGTTACATGGTGTTACAGGGTGTTAAATGGTGTGTTACAGGGTGTTACATGGTGTTACATGGTGTTACATGGTGATAAATGGTGTTAAATGGTGTTACATGGTGTTAAATGGTGTGTTACAGGGTGTTACATGGTGTTGCATGGTGTTACATGGTGTTACATGGTGTTACATGGTGTTACAGAATGTAACATGGTGTTACATGGTAATAAATGGTGTTACATGGTGTTAAATGGTGTGTTACAGGGTGTTACATGGTGTTACAGGGTGTTACAGGGTGTTACATGGTGTTACATGGTGTTACATGGTGTTACAGGGTGTTACAGGGTGTTACAGGGTGTTACATGGTGTTACAGGGTATTACATGGTGTTACAGGATGTTACATGGTGTTACAGGGTGTTACAGGGTGTTAAATGGTGTTACATGGTGTTACAGGGTGTTACATGGTGTTACATGGTGTTGCATGGTGTTGCATGGTGTTACATGGTGTCACATGGTGTTACATGGTGTTACAAATATAATAATAATAATATGCCATTTAGCAGACGCTTTTATCCAAAGCGAATTACAATCATGCGTGCATACATTTTTTGTGTATGGGTGGTCCCGGGGATCGAACCCACTACCTTGGCGTTACAAGCGCCGTGCTCTACCAGCTGAGCTACAGAGGACCACATGGTGTTACATGTTGTTACATGGTGTTACAGGGTGCTACATGGTGTTACGTGGTGTTACATGTTGTTACATGGTGTTACAGGGTGTTACATGGTTTTACGTGGTGTTACATGTTGTTACATGGTGTTACAGGGTGTTACATGGTGTTACATGGTGAAAAATGGTGTTAAATGGTGTTATATGGTGTTAAATGGTGTGTTACATGGTGTTACATGGTGTTACATGGTGTTACATGGTGTTACAGGGTGTTAAAAGGTGTGTTACAGGGTGTTACATGGTGTTACATGGTGTTACATGGTGTTACATGGTGATAAATGGTGTTAAATGGTGTTACATGGTGTTAAATGGTGTGTTACAGGGTGTTACATGGTGTTGCATGGTGTTACATGGTGTTACATGGTGTTACATGGTTTTACAGAATGTAACATGGTATTACATGGTGATACATGGTGTTACATGGTGTTAAATTGTGTGTTACAGGGTGTTACATGGTGTTACATGGTGTTACATGGTGTTACATGGTTTTACATGGTGTTACATGGTGTTACATGGTGTTACATGGTGTTACATGGTGTTACAGGGTGTTACATGGTGTTACAGGGTGTTACATGGTGTTACAGGGTATTACATGGTGTTACAGGATGTTACATGGTGTTACAGGGTGTTACATGGTGTTACATGGTGTTACAGGGTGTTACAGGGTATTACATGGTGTTACATGGTGTTGCATGGTGTTGCATGGTGTTACAGGGTGTTACATGGTGTTACATGGTGTCACATGGTGTTACATGGTGTTACAAATATAATAATAATAATATGCCATTTAGCAGACGCTTTTATCCAAAGCGACTTACAATCATGCGTGCATACATTTTTTGTGTATGGGTGGTCCCGGGGATCGAACCCACTACCTTGGCGTTACAAGCGCCGTGCTCTACCAGCTGAGCTACAGAGGACCACATGGTGTTACTTGGTGTTACAGGGTGTTACATGGTGTTGCATGGTGTTACAGGGTGTTACAAGGTGTTACAGGGTGTTACAGGGTGTTACATGGTGTTACAGGGTGTTACATGGGGTTACAAGGTGTTACATGGTGTTAAATGGTGTTAAATGGTGTTACATGGTATTAAATGATGTGTTACATGGTGTTACATGGTGTTACAGGGTGTTACAGTGTGTTACAGGGTGTTACATGGTGTTACAGGGTGTTAAATGGTATTACAGGGTGTGTTACATGGTGTTACAGGGTGTTACAGGGTGTTACATGGTGTTACAGGGTGTTACAGTGTGTTACATGGTGTTACAGGGTGTTAAATTGTATGTTACATGGTGTTACATTGTGTTACATGGTGTTACATGGTGGTACATGGTGTTACAGGGTGTTACAGGGTATTACATGGTTTTACAGGATGTTACATGGTGTTACATGGTGTTACATGGTGTTACAGGGTGTTACAGGGTGTTACATGGTGATAAATGGTGTTAAATGGTGTTACATGGTGTTAAATTGTGTGTTACAGGGTGTTACATGGTGTTACATGGTGTTACATGGTGTTGCATGGTGTTACAGGGTGTTACATGGTGTTACAGGGTGTTACATGGGGTTACATGGTGTTACATGTAACCCCATGTAACACCATGTGCCATGTGCCAATGTTTGGCTTCTTATATGGTGTTGAGTAAAGCTTAAACCATGTATTTAGATTGTAGGTAGGTATTGTAGTTAGGTATTATAGGTAGTTTACTCAGGTAGTTATTGTAAGTTATTGTAGGTAATTATTGTAGGTAAGTATTGTATTCGGCGGACCCCGGCAAAGCACGAGGCTAGCTTACCCACTACTTGGACCAACAAAGCTAGCTAGCTAGCGGGTAGCTACTGGTAACTTTTAGCAACTGTGGTTAGTTGTTTCCAATATTATTTCATGCTTAAGAGTACCTGTGATTGAGCCAGCTAGCTGCCACCATTCAGTTGTTTTTCTAACCTCATTATCCGAGGCATTAGCGTTAGGTGGTTGGTAGCTGCTGTACTTAATTACAGCTACTGATAACAGTCTGCTGTAGTTTACAACAATTCTAATTTCTAAAGTGGAAGTTGGGAGAGTTTTATTCGGGTGGTTCAGTGAAACAATTATAGTTTCTGAGGTGGAAGTTGGGAGAGTTATATTTTTTTGGGTGAGGGAGGCCTGCTCTCTCCTTTCCCAGATGTTTAGTTCATTTCATTCCGATCTCTTCTGCTTTATTGTAGCCATCTGCTGCAGCCTGTCAACTATGCCTCTGCCTATCCCTGTTCTCTCCTCTCCGCACAGGCTACACAAACGCCTCACACCGCGTGGCTGCTGCCTCTCTAACCTGTTGGTCCCTGCACGCACCACACACCTGGAGTTCCAGGTCTCAGGCAGCCTCTGGAACTGCCGTTCTGCCGCCAACAAGGCTGACTTCATCCCAGCCTATGCTACCCTCCAGTCCCTCGACTTCCTGGCGCTGACGAAAACATGGATTACCACTGAAAACACTGCTACTCCTACTGCTCTCTCCTCGTCTGACCATGTGTTCTCGCATACCCCGAGAGCATCTGGTCAGAGGGGTGGTGGCACAGGAATCCTCATCTCTCCCAAGTGGTCATTCTCAATTTTTCCCCTAACCCATCTGTCTATCTCCTCATTTGAATTCCACGCTGTCACAGTCACTAGCCCATTTAAGCTTAATATCCTTGTCATCTATCGCCCTCCAGGTTCCCTTGGAGAGTTCATCAATGAGCTTGACGCCTTGATAAGTTCCTTTCCTGAGGATGGCTCACCCTTCACAGTTTTGGGGGATTTCAACCTCCCTACGTCTACATTTGACTCATTTCTCTCTGCCTCCTTCTTTCCACTCCTCTCCTCTTTTGACCTCACCCTCTCACCGTCCCCCCCTACTCACAAGGCAGGCAATACGCTTGACTTCATCTTTACTAGATGTTGCTCTTCTACTAATCTCACTGCAACTCCCCTCCATGTCTCCGACCACTACTTTGTATCCTTTTCTCTCTCGCTCTCCTCCAACACTACTCACTCTGCCCCTACACAGATGGTAACGCGCCGCCGCAACCTTCGCTCTCTCTCTCCCACTACTCTCTCCTCTTCCATCCTATCATCTCTTCCCTCTGCTCAATCCTTCTCCCTCCAATCTCCTGATTCTGCCTCCTCAACCCTCCTCTCCTCCCTTTCTGCATCCTTTGACTCCCTGTGTCCCCTATCCTCCCGGCCGGCTCGGTCCTCCCCTCCAGCTCCGTGGCTTGATGACTCATTGCGAGCTCACAGAACAGAGCTCCGGGCAGCGGAGCGGAAATGGAAGAAAACTAAACTCCCTGCCGACCTGGCATCTTTTCACTCCCTCCTCTCTACATTTTCTTCATCTGTTTCTGCTGCTAAGGCCACTTTCTACCACTCTAAATTCCAAGCATCTGCCTCTAACCCTAGGAAGCTCTTTGCCACATTCTCCTCACTGCTAAATCCTCCCCCCCACCCCACCCCCCTCCTCCCTCTCTGTGGATGACTTCGTCAACCACTTTGAAAAGAAGGTTGACGACATCCGATCCTCGTTTGTTAAGTCTAATGACACTGTTGGTCCTGCTCACACTGCACTACCCTATGCTTTGACTTCTTTCTCCCCTCTCTCTCCAGATAAAATCTTGCGACTAGTGACTGCAGGCCGCCCAACAACCTGCCCGCTTGACCCCATCCCCTCCTCTCTTCTCCAGACCATCTCCGGTGACCTTCTCCCCTACCTCACCTCGCTGATCAACTCATCCTTGACCGCTGGCCATGTCCCTTCCGTCTTCAAGAGAGCGAGAGTTGCACCCCTTCTCAAAAAACCAACACTCGATCCCACTGATGTCAACAACTACAGACCAGTATCCCTTCTTTCTTTTCTTTCCAAAACTATTGAGCGTGCCGTCTTTAGCCAGGGTGTTACATGGTGTGTTATATGGTGTTACAGGGTGTTACACAATGTTACAGGGTGTTACATGGTGTTACATGGTGTTACAGGGTGTTACAGGGGGTTACATGGTGTTACATGGTGTTACATGGTGTTACATGGTGTTACAGGGTGTTACAGGGTTTTACAGGGTGTGTTACAGGGTGTTACATGGTGTTACATGGTGTTACATGGTGTTACATGGTGTTACAGGGTGTTACATGATGTTACAGGTGGTTACATGGTGATACAGGGTGTTACAGGGTGTTAAATGGTGTGTTACAGGGTGATACATGGTGTGTTACATGGTGTTACAGGGTGTTACACAATGTTACAGGGTGTTACATGGTGTTACATGGTGTTACAGGGTGTTACAGGGTGTTACAGGGGGTTACATGGTGTTACATGGTGTTACAGGGTGTTACAGGGTGTTACAGGGTGTGTTACAGGGTGTTACATGATGTTACATGGTGTTACATGGTGTTATATGGTGTTACAGGGTGTTACATGGTGTTACATGGTGTTAAATGGTGTTACATGGTGTTACAGGGTGTTACAGGATGTTACTTGGTGTAAAATGGTGTTACATGGTGTTACATGGTATTACATAGTGTTACCTGGTGTTACATGGTGTTACAGGGTGTTACACAATGTTACAGGGTGTTACATGGTGTTACAGGATGTTACTTGGTGTAAAATGGTGTTACATGATGTTACATGGTATTACATGTTGTTACATGGTGTTACATGGTGTTACAGGGTGTTACATGGTGTTACATGGTGTTACGGGGTGTTACATGGTGTTACATGGTGTTACAGGGTGTTACATGGTGTTACAGGGTGTTACATGGTGTTACAAGGTGTTACAGGGTGTTACATGGTGTTACAGGGTGTTACATGGTGTTACATGGTGTTACAGGGTGTCACAGGGTGTTACATGGTGTTACAGGGTGTTACATGGTGTTACATGGTGTTACAGGGTGTTACATGGTGTTACAGGGTGTTACATGGTGTTACAAGGTGTTACAGGGTGTTACATGGTGTTACAGGGTGTTACATGGTGTTACATGGTGTTACAGGGTGTGTTACAGGGTGTTACATGGTGTTACATGGTGTTACATGGTGTTACAGGGTGTTACAGGGTGTTACATGGTGTTACATGGTGTGTTACATGGTGTTAGTTGGTGTTACAGGGTGTTACAGGGTTTTACAGGGTGTGTTACAGGGTGTTACATGGTGTTACATGGTGTTACATGGTGTTACAGGGGGTTACATGGTGTTACAGGGTGTTACAGGGTGTTAAATGGTGTGTTACAGGGTGTTACATGGTGTGTTACATGGTGTTACAGGGTGTTACACAATGTTACAGGGTGTTACATGGTGTTACATGGTGTTACATGGTGTTACAGGGTGTTACAGGGGGTTACATGGTGTTACATGGTGTTACAGGGTCTTACAGGGTGTTACAGGGTGTGTTACAGGGTGTTACATGGTGTTACATGGTGTTACATGGTGTTACATGGTGTTACAGGGTGTTACATGGTATTACATGGTGTTAAATGGTGTTACATGGTGTTACAGGGTGTTACAGGATGTTACTTGGTGTAAAATGGTGTTACATGGTGTTACATGGTATTACATAGTGTTACCTGGTGTTACATGGTGTTACAGGGTGTTACACAATGTTACAGGGTGTTACATGGTGTTACATGATGTTACTTTGTGTAAAATGGTGTTACATGGTGTTACATGGTATTACATGGTGTTACATGGTGTTACATGGTGTTACAGGGTGTTATATGGTGTTACATGGTGTTACAGGGTGTTACATGGTGTTACAGGGTGTTACATGGTGTTACAAGGTGTTACAGGGTGTTACATGGTGTTACAGGGAGTTACATGGTGTTACATGGTGTTACAGGGTGTCACAGGGTGTTACATGGTGTTACAGGGTGTTACATGGTGTTACATGGTGTTACAGGGTGTCACAGGGTGTTACATGGTGTTACAGGGTGTTACATGGTGTTACATGGTGTTACAGGGTGTTACATGGTGTTACAGGGTGTTACATGGTGTTACAGGGTGTGTTACAGGCTGTTACATGGTGTGTTACAGGGTGTTACATGGTGTTACATGGTGTTACATGGTGTTACAGGGTGTTACAGGGTGTTACAGGGTGTTACATGGTGTGTTACATGGTGTTAGTTGGTGTTACAGGGTGTTACAGGGTTTTACAGGGTGTGTTACAGGGTGTTACATGGTGTTACATGGTGTTATATGGTGTTACATGGTGTTACAGGGTGTTACATGATGTTACAAGGGGTTACATGGTGTTACAGGGTGTTACAGGGTGTTAAATGGTGTGTTACAGGGTGTTACATGGTGTGTTACATGGTGTTACAGGGTGTTACACAATTTTACAGGGTGTTACATGGTGTTACATGGTGTTACAGGGTGTTACAGGGTGTTACAGGGGGTTACATGGTGTTACATGGTGTTACAGGGTGTTACAGGGTGTTACAGGGTGTGTTACAGGGTGTTACATGGTGTTACATGGTGTTACATGGTGTTACATGGTGTTACAGGGTGTTACATGGTATTACATGGTGTTAAATGGTGTTACATGGTGTTACAGGGTGTTACAGGATGTTACTTGGTGTAAAATGGTGTTACATGGTGTTACATGGTATTACATAGTGTTACCTGGTGTTACATGGTGTTACAGGGTGTTACACAATGTTACAGGGTGTTACTTGATGTTACAGGATGTTACTTGGTGTAAAATGGTGTTACATGGTATTACATGGTGTTACAAGGTGTTACATGGTGTTACATGGTGTTACAGGGTGTTACATGGTGTTACATGGTGTTACAGGGTGTTACATGGTGTTACATGGTGTTACAGGGTGTTACAGCGTGTTACATGGTGTTACAGGATGTTACTTGGTGTAAAATGGTGTTACATGGTGTTACATGGTATTACATGGTGTTACATGGTGTTACATGGTGTTACAGGGTGTTACATGGTGTTACATGGTGTTACAGGGTGTTACATGGTTTTACATGGTGTTACAAGGTGTTACATGGTGTTACAGGGTGTTACATGATGTTACAAGGTGTTACAGGGTGTTACATGGTGTTATAGGGTGTTACATGGTGTTACATGGTGTTACAGGGTGTCACAGGGCGTTACATGGTGTTACAGGGTGTTACATGGTTTTACATGGTGTTACAGGGTGTTACATGGTGTTACAGGGTGTTACATGGTGTTACAAGGTGTTACAGGGTGTTACATGGTGTTACAGGGTGTTACATGGTGTTACATGGTGTTACAGGGTGTGTTACAGGGTGTTACATGGTGTGTTACAGGGTGTTACATGGTGTTACATGGTGTTACAGGGTGTTACAGGGTGTTACATGGTGTTACGTGGTTTTACTGGGTGTTACAGGGTGTTACAGGGTGTTACAGGGTGTGTTACAGGGTGTTACATGGTGTTACATGGTGTTACATGGTGTTACAGGGTGTTACATGGTATTACATGGTGTTAAATGGTGTTACATGGTGTTACAGGGTGTTACAGGATGTTACTTGGTGTAAAATGGTGTTACATGGTGTTACATGGTATTACATAGTGTTACCTGGTGTTACATGGTGTTACAGGGTGTTACACAATGTTACAGGGTGTTACATGGTGTTACAGGATGTTACTTGGTGTAAAATGGTGTTACATGGTATTACATGGTGTTACAAGGTGTTACATGGTGTTACAGGGTGTTACAGGGTGTTACATGGTGTTAGATGGTGTTACAGGGTGTTACATGGTGTTACATGGTGTTACAGGGTGTTACAGCGTGTTACATGGTGTTACAGGATGTTACTTGGTGTAAAATGGTGTTACATGGTGTTACATGGTATTACATGGTGTTACATGGTGTTACATGGTGTTACAGGGTGTTACATGGTGTTACATGGTGTTACAGGGTGTTACATGGTGTTACATGGTGTTACAAGGTGTTACATGGTGTTACATGGTGTTACAGGGTGTTACACAATGTTACAGGGTGTTACATGGTGTTACAGGATGTTACTTGGTGTAAAATGGTGTTACATGGTATTACATGGTGTTACAAGGTGTTACATGGTGTTACAGGGTGTTACAGGGTGTTACATGGTGTTACATGGTGTTACAGGGTGTTACATGGTGTTACATGGTGTTACAGGGTGTTACAGCGTGTTACATGGTGTTACAGGATGTTACTTGGTGTAAAATGGTGTTACATGGTGTTACATGGTATTACATGGTGTTACATGGTGTTATATGGTGTTACAGGGTGTTACATGGTGTTACATGGTGTTACAGGGTGTTACATGGTGTTACATGGTGTTACAAGGTGTTACATGGTGTTACAGGGTGTTACATGGTGTTACAAGGTGTTACAGGGTGTTACATGGTGTTATAGGGTGTTACATGGTGTTACATGGTGTTACAGGGTGTCACAGGGCGTTACATGGTGTTACAGGGTGTTACATGGTTTTACATGGTGTTACAGGGTGTTACATGGTGTTACAGGGTGTTACATGGTGTTACAAGGTGTTACAGGGTGTTACATAGTGTTACAGGGTGTTACATGGTGTTACATGGTGTTACAGGGTGTGTTACAGGGTGTTACATGGTGTGTTACAGGGTGTTACATGGTGTTACATGGTGTTACATGGTGTTACAGGGTGTTACAGGGTGTTACATGGTGTTACATGGTGTGTTACATGGTGTTAGTTGGTGTTACAGGGTGTTACATGGTATTACATGGTATGTTTGTGTGAGTACACTGATGACACTTTGTTAATGGGTGATGGCAATATTTTCGTATTATTGGCTATGACAACACATTATTTGGGTTGTGTATGTGCTAGATATCCTTGTGTGCTTCAGTGTGTATTGTTTGGGGAGGGGGGGCTTCCCCGACCACCGAGGTCAAGCTGATTGATGTGCTAGAGTAGGGCCAGTTGTATTAATTGAGCGACGGAGGGGTGTTTGTGTGTGTCTGTGTGTGTCTGTGTGTGTTTGTGTGTGTGTGTGTGTGTGTGGTGTGTGTTGATCTGAGGGAAGAGATCCTCTCGGCTTATAGCGCTGAGCCGCCCAGCATCCATTCATCTGCTTAATGGGGTCAGAGCCACCGTCCCAAAACACCTGCTAACAGACCATGTTACACACACACACACACACACACACACACAGTGTACTGGAGGAGGGTGATGCCAATAAAAAGTAACACAATACAATTACATAACAATAACGAGGCTTTATACAGTGGGTACCGGTACCGAGTCAATTTGCGGGGGTACAGGTTAGTCGAGGTAATTTGTACATGTAGGTAGGGGTAAAGTCACCTAGATTTGGCGCTCCGGTACCGCTTGCCGTGCGGTAGCAGAGAGAACAGTCTATTAATTTTTTGTATCTTCATCTGACACCGCCTGGTATAGAGGTCCTGGATGGCAGGAAGCTTGGCCCCAGTGATGTACTGGGCCGTACGCACTACCCTCTGTAGTGCGTTGCGGTCGGATGCCAAGCAGTTACCATACCAGGCAGTGATGCAACCGGTAAGGATGCTCTCGATGGTGCAGCTGTATAACTTTTTGAGGATCTGAGGACCCATGCCAAATCATTTCAGTCCCCTGAGAGGGAAAAGGTGTTGTCGTGCCCTCTTCACGACTGTCTTGGTGTGTTTGGACCATGATAGTTTGTTGATGATGTGGACACCAAGGAACTTGAAACTCTCGACCCGCTCACAGCTGTAATCGCTACCAAATGTGCCTCTACAAAGTAATGACTTGGGTGTGAATACTTAAGTAAATTAGATATTTCTGTATTTCCTTTCCAATAAATTTGAAACATTTCTAAAAACATGTTTTCACTTTGTCATTGTTGGGTATTTTGTGTAGATGGGTGAGAAAAATAATCAATTTAATCCATTTTGAATTCAGGCTGTAAGACAACGAAATGTGGAATAAGTCAAGGGGTCTGAAAACTTTCTGAAGGCGCTGTAGGTCCCTCAGATGTTGGTCTTCCATCCCTTATCACACCGTGATAGGATGTTTTTGACCAGCACAAAAACATCCTGTGGCGTACAGCATTAGCATCAAATAGCCCCCGCGATATGCAACTTTTCAGGGAAGTTAGGAACCAATATACACAAGCAGTCAGGAAAGCAAAGGCTAACTTTTTCAAACAGAAATTTGCATCCTGTAGCACTAACTCCAAAAAGTTTTGGGACACTGTAAAGTCCATGGAGAATAAGAGCACTTCCTCCCAGCTGCCCACTGCACTGAGGCTAGGAAACACTATCACCACCGATAAATCTACAATAATCGAGAATTTCAACAAGCATTTTGCTACAGCTGGCCATGCTTTCCATCTGGCTACCACTAACCCGGCCACCAACTCTGCACCCTCTGCTGCAACTTGCCCATGCCCCCCCCGCTTCTCCTTCACACAAATTCAGACAGCTGATGTTTTGAAAGCGCTGCAAAGTCTGGACCCCTACAAATCAGCTGGGCTAGACAATCTGGACCCTTTCTTTCTAAAACTAGCCGCCGAAATTGTCGCAACCCCTATTACTAGTCTGTTCAACCTCTCTTTCATAACGTCTGAGATCCCCAGAGATTGGAAAGCTGCCACGGTCATCCCCCTCTTCAAAGGGGGTGACACTCTAGATCCAAACTGCTACAGACCTATATCCATCCTGCCCTGCCTTTCGAAAGTATTCGAAAGCCAAGTTAACAAACAGATCATCGACCATTTCGAATACCACCGTACCTTCTCCGCTATGCAATCCGGTTTCCGAGCTGGTCACGGGTGCACTTCAGCCACGCTCAAGGTCCTAAACGATATTATAACCACGATTGATAATAGACAGTACTGTGCAGCCGTCTTCATCGACCTGGCCAAGGCTTTCGACTCTGTCAACCACCGCATTCTTATTGGCAGACTAAATAGCCTTGGTTTCTCAAATGACTGCCTCGCCTGGTTCACCAACTACTTCTCAGATAGAGTTCAGTGTGTCAAATCGGAGGGCCTGTTGTCTGGACCTATGGCAGTCTCTATGGGGGTGCCACAGGGTTCAATTCTTGGGCCGACACTTTTCTCCGTGTATATCAATGATGTCGCTCTTGCTGCTGGTGACTCTCAGATCCACCTCTACGCAGACGACACCATTTTGTATACATCTGGCCCTTCATTGGACACTGTGTTAACAAACCTCCAAACGAGCTTCAATGCCATACAACAATCCTTCAGTAGCCTTCAACTGCTCTTAAACACTAGTAAAACTAAATGCATGCTTTTCAATCGAACGCTGCTAGCACCCGCCCACCCGACTAGAATCACCACTCTCGACGGGTCTGACCTAGAGTATGTGGACAACTACAAATATCTAGGTGTCTGGTTAGACTGTAAACTCAACTTCCAGACTCACATAAAGAATCTCCAATCCAAAGTTAAATCTAGAATCGGCTTCCTATTTCGCAACAAAGCCTCCTTCACTCATGCTGCCAAACATGCCCTCGTAAAACTGACTATCCTACCGATCCTTGACTTCGGCGATGTCATTTACAAAATAGCCTCCAACACTCTACTCAGCAAATTGGATGTAGTCTATCACAGTGCCATCCGTTTTGTCTCCAAAGCCCCATACACTACCCACCACTGTGACCTGTACGCTCTTGTTGGCTGGTCCTCACTACATGTTCGTCGTCAAACCCACTGGCTCCAGGCCATCTATAAATCACTGCTAGGCAAATCCCCGCCTTATCTTAGCTCATTGGTCACCATAGCAGCACCCACCCGTAGTCTGCACTCCAGCAGGTATATCTCACTGGTCATTCCCAAAGCCAACACCTCCTTTGGCCGCCATTCCTTCCAGTTCTCTGCTGCCAATGACTGGAACGAATTGCAAAAATCTCTGAAGCTGGAGACTCTTATCTCCCTCAATAACTTTAAGCATCAGTTGTCAGAGCACCTTACCGATCACTGCACCTGTACACAGCCCATCTGAAACTAGCCCACCCAACTACCTCATCCCTATATTGTTATTTATTTTGCTCTTTTGCACCCCAGTATCTCTATTTGCACATCATCTCTTGCACATCTAGCATTCCAGTGTTAATACTATTGTAATTATTCTGCACTATAGCCTATTTATTGCCTTACCTCCATAACTTGCTACATTTGCACACACTGTATATATATTTTCTGTTGTATTTCTGACTTTATGTTTTTTTTTACCCCATATGTAACTCTGTGTTGTTTTTATTGCACTACTTTGCTTTATCTTGGCCAGGTCGCAGTTGTAAATGAGAACCTGTTCTCAACTGGCTTACCTGGTTAAATAAAGGTGAAATAAAAAAAATAAAAAAATAATAAAAAGTTTCGCTAGAAAATCCAACTTTTAAAACGGTTTCAGATGCAATATGTTAGCCATCCTGATCAGCTTACTTTTAAAACAAACGTAACCTGCCTTTCGGAATCCGTTAGCTGGCAGTATAAGGTAGAAACACAATGCCTTGCCTTGAGTTTGGAGTTTGAAGGGAAAGAAAGGTACACGGCGAGGCTGCCTTTTACCTGGCCTACTTGCGCATTTTGTACCAGATCAACGCGGATTTGGGAAGTTCAGTTATTATGCAGAAAAAACATGATTATTGGTCAAATGTATATTTATTTTTCATTACAGTTATTTTTTTCATTCATTTTCACATTACCTTGACCACACATCACTGCTAACCCCACCCCTAAACTTAACCCTAACCCTTATTCTAAACCTAACCCTAACCTTAGCAAGCAGTCTGTCACGCCCTGACTCAGGGGACTCGTGTATGTTGAGTCAGGGTGTGTAGTTTCTATGTTGTGTATTTCTATGTTTAGATCTAGATCGTGTAGATCTATGTTGGCCGGTGTGGTTCCCAATCAGAGGCAGCTGTAGCTCGTTGTCTCTGATTGGGGTCCATACTTAGGCAGCCTATTGGCACTAGTGGGTTGTGGGATCTTGTTCCGTGTGAGGTTTGTTGTTGGTGTACCTTGGACTTCACATTTCGTTTAGTTTGTTGTTTTATCGTTGTGTTTATTCGTTAAAATAAACATGTATGCATATCACGCTGCGCCTTGGTCTGACCCGTTCATCAAGCAACGCGACAGAAGAACCCACCAAACAAGGACCAAGCAGCGTGCCCAGGAAGAGCGAATAGCCATGTCACAGGTGGGCAAATGGTGGTCATGGGAGGAGATATTTGCGAGGAAAGGGCCACGGGCGAAGGTAGATGCCCAGGCAGGAGAGCCACAAGCATTTCGCTACACCCGCTATAACATCTGCTAAACACGTGTATGTGACAAATAAAATTTCATTTGATTTCGATTGATAGAGTGTAAGAAGAGGATCATATGCATACTAATGAGGCTTGGGGGGTTTGGAAAAAGACACGGGATGGTTTTTTAACACTGAGGTGATAAAGTCACACTTTTATAAGTAACAAACATGCTCCAGCTGCTGCTAACTGCTAATCAGCCTCAACACCTGTTCTCCTCAATCACCACACTTAAACCTGACAAAACAGTCATTCCTCTGCTCTGTTTTGTATTGTTTGCTGTGCCCCTTTATGGAATTGTGATTAGCATGATGCAAACATCCCGAAATCTGTCAGTTTAAGGTTGAGAGAGAACCTTCTATGAAGGACAACCGTCCCTGTTGTTGTGAGATACAGTATCTGTTGTTTTGTTCTGCCGATGTCAATGAAAAGTACCGAAAATCGGTCTTATCACAAAAATCGTCTGCAGCGTCTGAACGGCTTGGACTACCAACTATTATGACTCATGTTGGGTCTTGGGTTACACACTAACAGGCTTCACAAGACTCTTCTGATGGTCCCCGGTACCAGTGGAAAACATTAATGGAAGTATATATGGAGACTGTTTAATGACAAAATAAGGGGTTAAATACAAAAAAAAAAAAAAAAAAAATCCAGATCTTTCCATCAGACACTTCAGAACAAACTTCCTTTTGATTTGATTGTATTTCTGTTCCATGTAGTGAATCTGTTATACAAGGCGTTTGTATGGGCTAATGGCAGTAAAGACATTTTATTTGATCAAATAAATATATACAGTACCAGTCAAAAGTTTGGACACACCTACTAATTCAACGCTTTTTCTTTATTTTTACAATTTTTTATATTGTAGAATAATAGTGAAGACATCAAAACTATGAAATAACACATATGGAATCATATAGTAACCAAATATATTTTATATTGGAATCATGTAGTAACCAAAAAAGTATATTTCAGATTCTTCAAATAGCCACCCTTTGCCTTGATGACAGCTTTGCACACTCTTGGCATTCTTTCAACCAGCTTCATGTCACCTGAAATGCATTTCAATTAACTGTGTCTTCTTAAAAGTTAATTTGTGGAATTTCTTTCCTTCTTAATGCGTTTGAGCCAATCAGTTGTGTTGTGACAAGGTAGGGGGGGTATACAGAAGATAGCCCTATTTGGTAAAAGACCAAGTCCATATTATGGCAAGAACAGCTCAAATAAGCAAAGAGAAACGACAGTCCATCATTACCTTAGGTCATGAAGGTCAGTCAATACGGAACATTTCAAGAACTTTTAAAGTTTCTTCAAGTGCTGTTGCAAAAACCATCAACCACGCACACCTACAGTGTTGCTTTCCTTCTCTCATCTCCTCTCCTTCACACACTCTCTCTCTTTCCATCTTTATTTCCATCTCTCCAACTCTCTCTGTCTCTCTGTCTCTCTCTCTCTGTCTCTCCCCTCTCTCTCTCTCTCTTTCTCGCTCTCTTTCTCTCTCTCTCTTTCTCTCTCTCTCTCTCTCCTGTCTCTCTCTTTCTCCCTCTCTCTCGTGTTAGCCTCTTTAACGGAGTTGTTAAACATTAAGTATTTAGAGTGCTACTGTAAGTGAGTCAAGCGTGGATAGGGTTGGTGTGTGTGTGTGTGATGTGATGTCAGGCCTAAGCTCTCTGTTCCAGTATGATCGCTCTCAGACACACACACACACATACACACCACATACACACACACACACACATAACCTGTTACATGTCACTCGTCTAGATTTCGATAGTGCCAACAGTGACGTGGTATGTATTGTATAATGGCACCGGAGGAGATGGCTGTCGTTTTACGGGCTCCTAACTAATTGTTAACTTATTTTGTACATAATGTTTCTGCCACCGTCTCTTATGACCGAAAAGAGCTTCTGGATATCAGGACAGCGATTACTCACCTCGAACTGGACAAAGATTTTTTCTTTAACTTGTCGGACGATAAGGAGTTACTTCAGCCCATAAAAATAAATTGGGAAGAAATGGGCTTATTAATGAATTCGTTGTTCCTCCATCCTTTTCTCCTCCTCCTTCATTCCTTTTCTGGCAAAACATTTAATCTTTAATGAAGGAATCAATACTACAATAATCTATAGACATTTATAATGCATTGTCTATAACACCCCCCCCCCCCCCCCTCTCGCTCTCTCTCTCCCCTCCTCCCCCTCTCCCTCTCCCCCCCCTCTCTCTCTCTCCCCACTCCCCCTCTCCCTCTCCCCCCCCCCTCTCTCTCTCTCTCTCCCCTCCTCCCCCTACCCCCTGTATATAGCCTCGTTATTACCTGGACTAACCTGTACCCCTGCATATTGACTCTGTTCCGGTACCCCCTGTATGTAGCCTTGTTATTACCTGGACTAACCTGTACCCCCCTGCATATTGACTCAGTACCGGTACCCCCTGTATATAGCCTCGTTATTACCTGGACTGACCTGTACCCCCCTGCATATTGACTCTGTTCCGGTACCCCCTGTATATAGCCTCGTTATTACCTGGACTAACCTGTACCCCTGCATATTGACTCTGTTCCGGTACCCCCTGTATATAGCCTCGTTATTACCTGGACTAACCTGTACCCCTGCATATTGACTCTGTTCCGGTACCCCCTGTATATAGCCTCGTTATTACCTGGACTAACCTGTACCCCTGCATATTGACTCTGTTCCGGTACCCCCTGTATATAGCCTCGTTATTACCTGGACTAACCTGTACCCCTGCATATTGACTCTGTTCCGGTACCCCCTGTATATAGCTTCGTTATTACCTGGACTAACCTGTACCCCCCTGCATATTGACTCTGTTCCGGTACCCCCTGTATATAGCCTCTGTTCCGGTACCCCCTGTATATAGCCTCTGTTCCGGTACCCCCTGCATATAGCCTGTATATAGCCTCTGTTCCGGTACCCCCTGCATATAGCCTCTGTTCCGGTACCCCCTGTATATAGCCTCTGTTCCGGTACCCCCTGTATATAGCCTCTGTTCCGGTACCCCCTGTATATAGCCTCTGTTCCGGTACCCCCTGCATATAGCCTGTATATAGCCTCTGTTCCGGTACCCCCTGTATATAGCCTCTGTTCCGGTACCCCCTGTATATAGCCTCTGTTCCGGTACCCCCTGCATATAGCCTGTATATAGCCTCTGTTCCGGTACCCCCTGCATATAGCCTCTGTTCCGGTACCCCCTGTATATAGCCTCTGTTCCGTTACCCCCTGTATATAGCCTCTGCATTGTTGGTTAAGGGCTTGTCAGTAAGCATTTCACTGTAAGGTCTACACCTGTTGTATTCGGCGCATGTGACAAATAAAATGTGATTTGTATGTTGTATGAGGTGGTGTGTTCTCTGACTGGTCTCGCTCTCTACTGACACACTGGTCTCTGGTCTACTGGACACACTGCTATCTCTCTCTACTGACACACTGGTCTCTCTGTCTACTGACACACTGGTCTCTCTGTCTACTGACACACTGGTCTCTCTCTCTACTGACACACTGGTCTCTCTCTCTACTGACACACTGGTCTCTGTTCTACTGACACACTGGTCTCTCTCTCTACAGACACACTGGTCTCTCTCTCTACTGACACACTGGTCTCTCTCTCTACAGACACACTGGTCTCTCTCTCTACAGACACACTGGTCTCTGGTCTACTGACACACTGGTCTCTCTCTACTGACACACTGGTCTCTCTCTCTACTGACACACTGGTCTCTCTCTCTACTGACACACTGGTCTCTCTCTCTACTGACACACTGGTCTCTCTCTCTACTGACACACTGGTCTCTCTCTCTACTGACACACTGGTCTCTCTCTCTACAGACACACTGGTCTCTCTCTCTACTGACACACTGGTCTCTCTCTCTACTGGCACACTGGTCTCTCTCTCTACTGACACACTGGTCTCTCTCTCTACTGGCACACTGGTCTCTCTCTACAGACACACTGGTCTCTCTCTCTACTGACACACTGGTCTCTGGTCTACTGACACACTGGTCTCTCTCTACTGACACACTGGTCTCTCTCTACTGACACACTGGTCTCGCTCTACTGACACACTGGTCTCTCTCTACTGACACACTGGTCTCTCTCTACAGACACAATGGTCTCTGGTCTACTGACACACTGGTCTCTCTCTCTACTGACACACTGATCTCTCTCTCTACTGACACACTGGTCTCTGTTCTACTGACACACTGGTCTCTCTCTCTACTGACACACTGATCTCTCTCTCTACTGACACACTGGTCTCTGTTCTACTGACACACTGGTCTCTCTCTACTGACACACTGGTCTCTCTCTACTGACACACTGGTCTCGCTCTACTGACACACTGGTCTCTCTCTACTGACACACTGGTCTCTCTCTACAGACACAATGGTCTCTGGTCTACTGACACACTGGTCTCTCTCTCTACTGACACACTGATCTCTCTCTCTACTGACACACTGGTCTCTGTTCTACTGACACACTGGTCTCTCTCTACTGACACACTGGTCTCTCTCTACTGACACACTGGTCTCGCTCTACTGACACACTGGTCTCTCTCTACTGACACACTGGTCTCTCTCTACAGACACAATGGTCTCTGGTCTACTGACACACTGGTCTCTCTCTCTACTGACACACTGATCTCTCTCTCTACTGACACACTGGTCTCTGTTCTACTGACACACTGGTCTCTCTCTCTACTGACACACTGATCTCTCTCTCTACTGACACACTGGTCTCTGTTCTACTGACACACTGGTCTCGCTCTCTACTGACACACTGGTCTCGCTCTCTACTGACACACTGTCTCTCTCTACTGACACACTGGTCTCTCTCTCTACTGACACACTGGTCTCTCTCTCTACTGACACACTGGTCTCTCTCTCTACTGACACACTGGTCTCTGTTCTACTGACACACTGGTCTCTCTCTCTCCTGGCACACTGGTCTCTCTCTCTACTGACACACTGTCTCTCTCTACTGACACACTGGTCTCTCTCTCTACTGACACACTGGTCTCTCTCTCTACTGACACACTGGTCTCTGTTCTACTGACACACTGGTCTCTCTCTCTACTGACACACTGGTCTCTGTTCTACTGACACACTGGTCTCTCTCTCTACTGGCACACTGGTCTCTCTCTACTGACACACTGGTCTCTCTCTACTGACACACTGGTCTCTCTCTACTGACACACTGGTCTCTCTCTACTGACACACTGGTCTCTCTCTACTGACACACTGGTCTCTCTCTACTGACACACTGGTCTCTCTCTACTGACACACTGGTCTCTACTGACACACTGGTCTCTCTCTCTACTGACACACTGGTCTCTCTCTCTACTGACACACTGGTCTCTGGTTTACTGACACACTGGTCTCTGGTTTACTGACACACTGGTCTCTGGTTTACTGACACACTGGTCTCTCTCTACTGACACACTGGTCTCTCTCTACTGACACACTGGTCTCTGTTCTACAGACACACTGGTCTCTCTCTCTACAGACACACTGGTCTCTCGCTCTACTGACACACTGGTCTCTGTTCTACTGACACACTGGTCTCTCTCTCTACTGACACACTGGTCTCTCTCTCTACTGACACACTGATCTCTGTTCTACTGACACACTGGTCTCTCTCCCTACAGACACACTGGTCTCTCTCTCTACTGACACACTGGTCTCTCTCTCTACTGACACACTGGTCTCGCTCTCTACTGACACACTGGTCTCTCTCTCTACTGACACACTGGTCTCTCTCTCTACTGACACACTGGTCTCTCTCTCTACTGACACACTGGTCTCTCTCCCTACAGACACACTGGTCTCTCTCTCTACTGACACACTGGTCTCTGTTCTACTGACACACTGGTCTCGCTCTCTACAGACACACTGGTCTCTCTCTCTACTGACACACTGGTCTCGCTCTCTACTGACACACTGGTCTCGCTCTCTACTGACACACTGGTCTCGCTCTCTACTGACACACTGGTCTCTCTCTACTGACACACTGGTCTCTCTCTCTACTGACACACTGGTCTCTCTCTCTACTGACACACTGGTCTCTGTTCTACAGACACACTGGTCTCTCTCTCTACTGACACACTGGTCTCTGTTCTACTGACACACTGGTATCTCTCTACTGACACACTGGTATCTCTCTGCTGACACACTCGACTACATAGAGAAGACACTGGACTACATAGAGAAGACACTGGACTATTTAGAGAATACACTGCACTACATAGAGAATACATTTTACGTTTACATTTTAGCAATTTAGCAGACGCTCTTATGCATGCATTTTTAATTTTAATTTTTATTTATTTTTCATACACTGGACTACGTAGAGAAGACACACTGCAGCCACTGAAAAGGTAACAGATGCTAGTGTTTGCATGCATGCCGTGGTGTGTGTGTGTGCATGAGTGCATGCATCTGTTTGTGTGTGCTTGTGCGTGCACGTGTCTGTCCATGCGTGTGCGTGCACGTGTCTGTCCATGCGTGTGTGTGCACGTGTGTTTGTGCCCTGTGTCCCAGCTCTAGATTCTCATTGGGTAAAGTAGGGATAGGGTTACCCTGGTCTCTGATAGACTAGTCATTATGATCCCAGATGAGAGGGAGGCATTAGAGAGAGACACGTTCACAGCTCATTTGTACTGATCTACTGGAGATCCCCCCCTCTCTCCCTCTCTCTCTCTCTCCCACTCTCCTCTCAACCTCTAGGGACTCAGCAGAGGTAAGACTGGATGAACCGCGCATGTGTGATGTGTCTATGAAGGCTTATCAAGTGTTATGAAGCTGGTTTGGTGAATCCCAGATGCCATTGCTCCTAGGTTGACGTGGTGAATGTTATGGGTTGGTATGTGATTCACAACATGTTAGGTTGATGATTGGGATGTCCCCGACCGAGAGTTGTCTGTTCTTTTAACCAATCGATTGGTCAACATTTTAACGTGTATTTTCAGTGGTGTAAAGTACTTAAGTAAAAATACTTTAAAGTACCACTTAAGTAGTTTTTTGGGGTATCTGTACTTTACTTTACTATTTATATTTTTGACAACTTTTACTTTTACTTCACTACAATCCTAAAGAAAATAATGTACTTTTTACTCCATACATTTTCCCTGACAACCAAAAGTACTAGTTACATTTTGAATGCTTAGCAGGACAAGAAAATGGTCCAATTCACGCACTTATCAAGAGAACATCCCTGGTCATCCCTACTGCCTCTGATCTGGGGGACTCACTAAACACACATGCTTAGTTTGTAAATGATGTCTGAGCGTTGGAGTATGCTCCTGGCTATCCATAAACAACAAAAAACAAGAATAGTGCCATCTGTTTTTCTCAATATGAGGAATTGTAAATTATTTATACTTTTACTTTTACTTTAGATACTAAAGTATATTTTAGAAATTACATTTACTTTTGTTACTTAAGTATATTTACAACCAAATACTTTTAGACTTTTACTCATGTAATGTTTTACTGGGTGACTTTCACTTTTATTTGAGATATGTCCAATAAGGTATCTTTACTTTTACTTGACTATGACACGTGGGTACTTTTCCCACCACTATGTATTTTGCCATATGATCTCCATCTGATAGTCAGTGTGGAGGGAGGGCTGTCTCTCATCATCCATCTGGTAGTCAGTCTGGAGGGAGGGCTGTCTCTCATCATCCATCTGATAGTCAGTGTGGAGGGAGGGCTGTCTCTCATCATCCATCTGGTAGTCAGTGTGGAGGGAGGGCTGTCTCTCATCATCCATCTGATAGTCAGTGAGGAGGGAGGGCTGTCTCTCTTCATCCATCTGGTAGTCAGTGAGGAGGGAGGGCTGTCTCTCATCATCCATCTGGTAGTCAGTCTGGGGGGAGGGCTGTCTGTCATCATCCATCTGATAGTCAGTGTGGAGGGAGGGCTGTCTCTCATCATCCATCTGGTAGTCAGTGTGGAGGGAGGGCTGTCTCTCATCATCCATCTGATAGTCAGTGAGGAGGGAGGGCTGTCTCTCTTCATCCATCTGGTAGTCAGTGAGGAGGGAGGGCTGTCTCTCATCATCCATCTGGTAGTCAGTGTGGAGGGAGGGCTGTCTCTCATCATCCATCTGATAGTCAGTGTGGAGGGAGGGCTGTCTCTCATCATCCATCTGGTAGTCAGTGTGGAGGGAGGGCTGTCTCTCATCATCCATCTGATAGTCAGTGTGGAGAGAGGGTTGTCTCTCATCATCCATCTGATTCAGACTGGAGGGAGGGCTGTCTCTCATCATCCATCTGATAGTCAGTGTGGAGGGAGGGCTGTCTCTCATCATCCATCTGATAGTCAGTCTGGAGGGAGGGCTGTCTCTCATCATCCATCTGGTAGTCAGTGTGGAGGGAGGGCTGTCTCTCATTATTCATCTGATAGTCAGTCTGCAGGGAGGGCTGTCTCTCATCATCCATCTGATAGTCAGTGTGGAGGGAGGGCTGTCTCTCATCATCCATCTGGTAGTCAGTCTGGAGGGAGGGCTGTCTCTCATCATCCATCTGATAGTCAGTCTGGAGGGAGGGCTGTCTCTCATCATCCATCTGGTAGTCAGTGTGGAGGGAGGGCTGTCTCTCATCATCCATCTGATAGTCAGTGTGGAGGAAGGGCTGTCTCTCATCATCCATCTGATAGTCAGTGTGGAGGGAGGGCTGTCTCTCATCATCCATCTGATAGTCAGTCTGGAGGGAGGGCTGTCTCTCATCATCCATCTGGTAGTCAGTGTGGAGGGAGGGCTGTCTCTCATTATCCATCTGATAGTCAGTCTGCAGGGAGGGCTGTCTCTCATCATCCATCTGATAGTCAGTGTGGAGGGAGGGCTGTCTCTCATCATCCATCTGGTAGTCAGTCTGGAGGGAGGGCTGTCTCTCATCATCCATCTGATAGTCAGTCTGGAGGGAGGGCTGTCTCTCATCATCCATCTGGTAGTCAGTGTGGAGGGAGGGCTGTCTCTCATCATCCATCTGGTAGTCAGTCTGGAGGGAGGGCTGTCTCTCATCATCCATCTGATAGTCAGTCTGGAGGGAGGGCTGTCTCATCATCCATCTGGTAGTCAGTGTGGAGGGAGGGCTGTCGCTCATCATCCATCTGATAGTCAGTGTGGAGGGAGGGCTGTCTCTCATCATCCATCTGGTAGTCAGTGTGGAGGGAGGGCTGTCTCTCATCATCCATCTGGTAGTCAGTCTTGAGGGAGGGCTGTCTCTCATCATCCATCTGGTAGTCAGTCTTGATGTAGGGCTGTCTCTCATCATCCATCTGATAGTCAGTGTGGAGGGAGGGCTGTCTCACATCATCCATCTGATAGTCAGTGTGGAGGGAGGGCTGACTCTCATCATCCATCTGATAGTCAGTCAGAAGGGAGGGCTGTCTCTCATCATCCATCTGATAGTCAGTCTGGAGAGAGGGCTGTCTGTCATCATCCATCTGGTAGTCAGTCTGGAGAGAGGGCTGTCTCTCATCATCCATCTGATAGTCAGTCTGGAGGGAGGGCTGTCTCTCATCATCCATCTGATAGTCAGTGTGGAGGGAGGGCTGTCTCTCATCATCCATCTGATAGTCAGTCTGGAGGGAGGGCTGTCTCTCATCATCCATCTGATAGTCAGTGTGGAGGGAGGGCTGTCTCTCATCATCCATCTGGTAGTCAGTGTGGAGGGAGGGCTGTCTCTCATCATCCATCTGGTAGTCAGTGTGGAGGGAGGGCTGTCTCTCATCATCCATCTGGTAGTCAGTGTGGAGGGAGGGCTGTCTCTCATCATCCATCTGATAGTCAGTCTGAGGGAGGGCTGTCTCTCATCATCCATCTGGTAGTCAGTCTGGAGGGAGGGCTGTCTCTCATCATCCATCTGATAGTCAGTGTGGAGGGAGGGCTGTCTCTCATCATCCATCTGATAGTCAGTGTGGAGGGAGGGCTGTCTCTCATCATCCATCTGGTAGTCAGTCGTGGAGGGAGGGCTGTCTCTCATCATCCATCTGATAGTCAGTCTGGAGGGAGGGCTGTCTCTCATCATCCATCTGGTAGTCAGTCTGGAGGGAGGGCTGTCTCTCATCATCCATCTGGTAGTCAGTGTGGAGGGAGGGCTGTCTCTCATCATCCATCTGGTAGTCAGTCTGGAGGGAGGGCTGTCTCTCATCATCCATCTGATAGTCAGTCTGAGGGAGGGCTGTCTCTCATCATCCATCTGATAGTCAGTGTGGAGGGAGGGCTGTCTCTCATCATCCATCTGATAGTCAGTCTGGAGGGAGGGCTGTCTCTCATCATCCATCTGGTAGTCAGTCTGTAGGGAGGGCTGTCTCTCATCATCCATCTGGTAGTCAGTCTGGAGGGAGGGCTGTCTCTCATCATCCATCTGGTAGTCAGTGTGGAGGGAGGGCTGTCTCTCATCATCCATCTGATAGTCAGTGTGGAGGGAGGGCTGTCTCTCATCATCCATCTGGTAGTCAGTGTGGAGGGAGGGCTGTCTCTCATCATCCATCTGGTAGTCAGTCTGGAGGGAGGGCTGTCTCTCATCATCCATCTGATAGTCAGTCTGGAGGGAGGGCTGTCTCTCATCATCCATCTGGTAGTCAGTGTGGAGGGAGGGCTGTCTCTCATCATCCATCTGATAGTCAGTGTGGAGGGAGGGCTGTCTCTCATCATCCATCTGATAGTCAGTCTGGAGGGAGGGCTGTCTCTCATCATCCATCTGGTAGTCAGTGTGGAGGGAGGGCTGTCTCTCATTATCCATCTGATAGTCAGTCTGCAGGGAGGGCTGTCTCTCATCATCCATCTGATAGTCAGTGTGGAGGGAGGGCTGTCTCTCATCATCCATCTGATAGTCAGTCAGGAGGGAGGGCTGTCTCTCATCATCCATCTGGTAATCAGTCTTTAGGGAGGGCTGTCTCTCATCATTCATCTGGTAGTCAGTCTGGAGGGAGGGCTGTCTCTCATCATCCATCTGGTAGTCAGTGTGGAGGGAGGGCTGTCTCTCATCATCCATCTGATAGTCAGTGTGGTGGGAGGGCTGTCTCTCATCATTCATCTGGTAGTCAGTGTGGAGGGAGGGCTGTCTCTCATCATCCATCTGGTAGTCAGTGTGGAGGGAGGGCTGTCTCTCATCATCCATCTGGTAGTCAGTGTGGAGGGAGGGCTGTCTCTCATCATCCATCTGATAGTCAGTCTGGAGGGAGGGCTGTCTCTCATCATCCATCTGGTAGTCAGTGTGGAGGGAGGGCTGTCTCTCATTCATCCATCTGATAGTCAGTGTGAGGGAGGGCTGTCTCTCATCATCCATCTGATAGTCAGTGTGGAGGGAGGGCTGTCTCTCATCATCCATCTGGTAGTCAGTCTGGAGGGAGGGCTGTCTCTCATCATCCATCTGATAGTCAGTCTGGAGGGAGGGCTGTCTCTCATCATCCATCTGGTAGTCAGTATGGAGGGAGGGCTGTCTCTCATCATCCATCTGGTAGTCAGTGTGGAGGGAGGGCTGTCTCTCATCATCCATCTGATAGTCAGTCTGGAGGGAGGGCTGTCTCTCATCATCCATCTGGTAGTCAGTGTTGAGGGAGGGCTGTCTCTCATCATCCATCTGATAGTCAGTGTGGAGGGAGGGCTGTCTCTCATCATCCATCTGATAGTCAGTGTGGAGGGAGGGCTGTCTCTCATCATCCATCTGGTAGTCAGTGTGGAGGGAGGGCTGTCTCTCATCATCCATCTGATAGTCAGTCTGCAGGGAGGGCTGTCTCTCATCATCCATCTGGTAGTCAGTGCTGGAGGGAGGGCTGTCTCTCATCATCCATCTGATAGTCAGTGTGGAGGGAGGGCTGTCTCTCATCATCCATCTGGTAGTCAGTGTGGAGGGAGGGCTGTCTCTCATCATCCATCTGGTAGTCAGTCTGGAGGGAGGGCTGTCTCTCATCATCCATCTGGTAGTCAGTGTGGAGGGAGGGCTGTCTCTCATCATCCATCTGATAGTCAGTGTGGAGGGAGGGCTGTCTCTCATCATCCATCTGATAGTCAGTCTGGAGAGAGGGCTGTCTCTCATCATCCATCTGATAGTCAGTGTGGAGGGAGGGCTGTCTCTCATCATCCATCTGATAGTCAGTCTGGAGGAGAGGGCTGTCTCTCATCATCCATCTGGTAGTCAGTCTGGAGGGAGGGCTGTCTCTCATCATCCATCTGATAGTCAGTGAGGAGGGAGGGCTGTCTCTCATCATCCATCTGGTAGTCAGTCTGGAGGGAGGGCTGTCTCTCATCATCCATCTGATAGTCAGTGAGGAGGGAGGGCTGTCTCTCATCATCCATCTGATAGTCAGTGAGGAGGGAGGGCTGTCTCTCTTCATCCATCTGGTAGTCAGTGAGGAGGGAGGGCTGTCTCTCATCATCCATTTGGTAGTCAGTCTGGAGGGAGGGCTGTCTCTCATCATCCATTTGGTAGTCAGTCTGGAGGGAGGCCTGTTTCTCATCATCCATCTAGTAGTCAGTGTGGAGGGAGGGCTGTCTCTCATCATCCATCTGGTAGTCAGTCTGGAGGGAGGGCTGTCTCTCATTATCCATCTGATAGTCAGTCTGCAGGGAGGGCTGTCTCTCATCATCCATCTGGTAGTCAGTCTTGAGGGAGGGCTGTCTCTCATCATCCATCTGATAGTCAGTCTGGAGGGAGGGCTGTCTCTCATCATCTATCTGGTAGTCAGTCTGGAGGGAGGGCTGTCTCTCATCATCCATCTGGTAATCAGTCTTTATGGAGGGCTGTCTCTCATCATCCATCTGGTAGTCAGTGTGGAGGGAGGGCTGTCTCTCATCATCCATCTGGTAGTCAGTGTGGAGGGAGGGCTGTCTCTCATCATCCATCTGGTAGTCAGTGTGGAGGGAGGGCTGTCTCTCATCATCCATCTGATAGTCAGTGTGGAGGGAGGGCTGTCTCTCATCATCCATCTGATAGTCAGTGTGGAGGGAGGGCTGTCTCTCATCATCCATCTGATAGTCAGTGTGGAGGGAGGGCTGTCTCTCATCATCCATCTGATAGTCAGTGTGGAGGAAGGGCTGTCTCTCATCATCCATCTGATAGTCAGTGTGGAGGGAGGGCTGTCTCTCATCATCCATCTGGTAGTCAGTGTGGAGGGAGGGCTGTCTCTCATTATCCATCTGATAGTCAGTCTGCAGGGAGGGCTGTCTCTCATCATCCATCTGATAGTCAGTCTGGAGGGAGGGCTGTCTCTCATCATCCATCTGGTAGTCAGTCTGGAGGGAGGGCTGTCTCTCATCATCCATCTGGTAGTCAGTCTGGAGGGAGGGCTGTCTCTCATCATCCATCTGGTAGTCAGTCTGGAGGGAGGGCTGTCTCTCATCATCCATCTGGTAGTCAGTCTTGATGGAGGGCTGTCTCTCATCATCCATCTGATAGTCAGTGTGGAGGGAGGGCTGTCTCACATCATCCATCTGATAGTCAGTGTAAAGGGAGGGCTGACTCTCATCATCCATCTGATAGTCAGTCAGAAGGGAGGGCTGTCTCTCATCATCCATCTGATAGTCAGTCTGGAGAGAGGGCTGTCTCTCATCATCCATCTGGTAGTCAGTGTGGAGGGAGGGCTGTCTCTCATCATCCATCTGATAGTCAGTCTGGAGGGAGGGCTGTCTCTCATCATCCATCTAGTAGTCAGTGTGGAGGGAGGGCTGTCTCTCATCATCCATCTGGTAGTCAGTCTGGAGGGAGGGCTGTCTCTCATCATCCATCTGATAGTCAGTGTGGAGGGAGGGCTGTCTCTCATCATCCATCTGGTAGTCAGTCTGGAGGGAGGGCTGTCTCTCATCATCCATCTGGTAGTCAGTCTGGAGGGAGGGCTGTCTCTCATCATCCATCTGGTAGTCAGTGTGGAGGGAGGGCTGTCTCTCATCATCCATCTGGTAGTCAGTCTTGAGGGAGGGCTGTCTCTCATCATCCATCTGGTAGTCAGTGTGGAGGGAGGGCTGTCTCTCATCATCCATCTGGTAGTCAGTCGTGGAGGGAGGGCTGTCTCTCATCATCCATCTGGTAGTCAGTCGTGGAGGGAGGGCTGTCTCTCATCATCCATCTGATAGTCAGTGTGGAGGGAGGGCTGTCTCTCATCATCCATCTGATAGTCAGTGTGGAGGGAGGGCTGTCTCTCATCATCCATCTGATAGTCAGTGTGGAGGGAGGGCTGTCTCTCATCATCCATCTGATAGTCAGTGTGGAGGGAGGGCTGTCTCTCATCATCCATCTGATAGTCAGTGTGGAGGGAGGGCTGTCTCTCATCATCCATCTGATAGTCAGTGTGGAGGGAGGGCTGTCTCTCATCATCCATCTGATAGTCAGTCTGGAGGGAGGGCTGTCTCTCATCATCCATCTGGTAGTCAGTCTGGAGGGAGGGCTGTCTCTCATCATCCATCTGATAGTCAGTGTGGAGGGAGGGCTGTCTCTCATCATCCATCTGGTAGTCAGTGTGGAGGGAGGGCTGTCTCTCATCATCCATCTGATAGTCAGTCTGGAGGGAGGGCTGTCTCTCATCATCCATCTGGTAGTCAGTCTGGAGGGAGGGCTGTCTCTCATCATCCATCTGATAGTCAGTGTGGAGGGAGGGCTGTCTCTCATCATCCATCTGATAGTCAGTGTGGAGGGAGGGCTGTCTCTCATCATCCATCTGATAGTCAGTCTGGAGGGAGGGGCTGTCTCTCATCATCCATCTGATAGTCAGTCTGGAGGGAGGGCTGTCTCTCATCATCCATCTGATAGTCAGTGTGGAGAGAGGGCTGTCTCTCATCATCCATCTGATAGTCAGTGTGGAGGGAGGGCTGTCTCTCATCATCCATCTGTAGTCAGTCTGGAGGGAGGGCTGTCTCTCATCATCCATCTGGTAGTCAGTCGTGGAGGGAGGGGCTGTCTCTCATCATCCATCTGATAGTCAGTCTGGAGGGAGGGCCTGTCTCTCATCATCCATCTGATAGTCAGTTTGGAGGGAGGGCTGTCTCTCATCATCCATCTGAGTAGTCAGTCTGGAGGGAGGGCTGTCTCTCATCATCCATCTGGATAGTCAGTCTGGAGGGAGGGCTGTCTCTCATCATCCATCTGGATAGTCAGTCTGGAGGGAGGGCTGTCTCTCATCATCCATCTGATAGTCAGTGCTGGAGGGAGGGCTGTCTCTCATCATCCATCTGATAGTCAGTGCTGGAGGGAGGGCTGTCTCTCATCATCCATCTGATAGTCAGTCTGGAGGGAGGGCTGTCTCTCATCATCCATCTGGTAGTCTGTCTGGAGGGAGGGCTGTCTCTCATCATCCACTCTGATAGTCAGTCTGGAGGGAGGGCTGTCTCTCATCATCCATCTGGATAGTCAGTCTGGAGAGAGGGCTGTCTCTCATCATCCATCTGGATAGTCAGTGTGGAGGGAGGGCTGTCTCTCATCATCCATCTGATAGTCAGTCTGGAGGGAGGGCTGTCTCTCATCATCCATCTGATAGTCAGTGTGGAGGGAGGGCTGTCTCTCATCATCCATCTGGTAGTCAGTCTGGAGGGAGGGCTGTCTCTCATCATCCATCTGATAGTCAGTTGGAGGGAGGGCTGTCTCTCATCATCCATCTGATAGTCAGTCTGGAGGGAGGGCTGTCTCTCATCATCCATCTGGTAGTCAGTGTGGAGGGAGGGCTGTCTCTCATCATCCATCTGATAGTCAGTGCTGGAGGAGAGGGCTGTCTCTCATCATCCATCTGATAGTCAGTGTGGAGGGAGGGCTGTCTCTCATCATCCCATCTGATCGTCAGTCTGGAGGGAGGGCTGTCTCTCATCATCCATTGATAGTCAGTTCTGGCAGGGGAGGGCTCGTCTCACATCATCCATCTGATAGTCCTGTGTGGACGGGGAAGGGCTGTCTCTCATCAATCCATCTGATAGTCAGTGTGGAGGAGGGGCTGTCTCTCATCATCCATCTGATAGGTCAGTCTGGAGGGCGGGCTGTCTCTCATCATCCATAGTCAGTGTGGGGGCTGTCAATCCAAGTCATGTCTGCAGGGGAGGGCGGTGTCTCTGCCATCATCCATCTTGTAGTCAGTGTGGAGGGAGTGGCTGTCTCTCATCATCCATATGATAGTCAGTCAGGAGGGAGGGCTCTGTCTCTCATCATCAATCTGATAGTCAGTCTTGAGGGAGGGCTTGTCTCTCATCATCCATCTGATAGACCAGTGTGGCAGGGAGGGCTTGTCTCTCATCATCCATCTGGTAGTCAGTCTGGAGGGAGGGCTGTCTCTCATCATCCTTCTGGTAGTCAGTCTGGAGGGGAGGGCTGCTCTCATCATCCATCTGGTAGTCAGTCCTGGAGGGAGGGCTGTCTCCTCATCATCCATCTGATAGTCAGTGTGGAGGGAGGGCTGTCTCTCATCATCCATCTGATAGTCAGTCTGGAGGGAGGGCTGTCTCTCATCATCCATCTGATAGTCAGTCTGGAGGGAGGGCTGTCTCTCATCATCCATCTGATAGTCAGTCGTGGAGGGAGGGCTGTCTCTCATCATCCATCTGATAGTCAGTGTGGAGGGAGGGCTGTCTCTCATCATCCATCTGATAGTCAGTGTGGAGGGAGGGCTGTCTCTCATCATCCATCTGATAGTCAGTTTGGAGGGAAGGGCTGTCTCTCATCATCCATCTGATAGTCAGTGTGGAGGGGGGCTGTCTCTCATCATCCATCTGATAGTCAGTCTGGAGAGAGGGCTGTCTCTCATCATCCATCTGATAGTCAGTATGGAGAGAGGGCTGTCTGTCATCATCCATCTGATAGTCAGTGCTGGAGGGAGGGCTGTCTCTCATCATCCATCTGATAGTCCAGTCTGGAGAGAGGGCTGTCTCTCATCATCCATCTGATAGTCAGTGCTGGAGGGAGGGCTGTCTCTCATCATCCATCTGGTAGTCAGTGTGGAGGGAGGGCTGTCTCTCATCATCCATCTATGGTAGTCAGTGTGGAGGGAGGGCTGTCTCTCATCATCCATCTGATAGTCAGTCTGGAGGGAGGGCTGTCTCTCATCATCCATCTGATAGTCAGTCAGGAGGGAGGGCTGTCTCTCATCATCCATCTGGTAGTCAGTGTCTGGAGGGAGGGCTGTCTCTCATCATCCATCTGATAGTCAGTGTGGAGGGAGGGCTGTCTCTCATCATCCATCTGATAGTCAGTCTGTGGAGGGAGGGCTGTCTCTCATCATCCATCTGATAGTCAGTGTGGAGGGAGGGCTGTCTCTCATCATCCATCTGGTAGTCAGTGTGGAGGGAGGGCTGTCTCTCATCATCCATCTGATAGTCAGTCTTGGAGGGAGGGCTGTCTCTCATCATCCATCTGATAGTCAGTCTGGAGGAGGGCTGTCTCTCATCATCCATCTGATAGTCAGTCTGGAGGGAGGGCTGTCTCTCATCATCCATCTGATAGTCAGTCGTGGAGGGAGGGCTGTCCTCTCATCCATCCATCTGATAGTCAGTCTTGAGGGCGGGCTGTCTGCTCATCAATCCATCTGATAGTCCAGCTCTGGGAGGAGGGCTGTCCTCATCATCATCCATCTAGGATAGTCAGTCTGGAGGAGAGGGCTGTCTCTCATCATCCATCTGGATAGTCAGTCTGGAGGGAGGGGCTGTCTCTCATCATCATCTGGATAGTCAGTCTTGTGGGTGGGATGTGCTGTCTCTCATCATCCATCTGGATAGTCAGTCATGTGTAGTGGCAGTCTCTCATCATCCATCTGGTAGGTCAGTGCTGGAGGGAAGGGCTGTCTCACATCATCCATCTGATAGTACAGCTGTAAGGGTGGCCTGGCTCTCAGTCATCCATCTGTATAGTCAGCTCTGAGGGAGGGCTGTGCCTCTCATCATCCATCTGATAGTCAGTCAGGATGAGAGGGGCTGTCTGACATCATCCATCGATAGTCAGCTGTGTGAAGGAGGGCTGTCTGCTCATCATCCATCTGATAGTCCAGAGCTGGAGGAGAGGGCTGTCTCTCATCATCCATCTAGATAGACAGTGCTGGAGGGAGGGCTGTCTCATCATCCATCTGGATAGTCTAGTCGTGGAGGGGAGGGCTTGTCGCTCATCATCCATCTGATAGTCAGTCTGGAGGGAGGGCTGTCTCTCATCATCCATCTGGTAATCAGTCTGAGGGAGGGCTGTCACTCATCATCCATCTGGTAGTCAGTGTGGAGGGAGGGCTGTCTCTCATCATCATCTGGTAGTCAGTGTGGAGGGAGGCTGTCTCTCATCATCCATCTGATAGTCAGTGGAGGGAGGGCAGTCTCTCATCATCCATCTGGTAGTCAGTGTGGAGGGAGGGCTGTCTCTCATCATCCATCTGATAGTCAGTGTGGAGGGAGGGCTGTCTCTCATCATCCATCTGTTAGTCAGGAGGGAGGGAGGGCTTGTCTCTCATCATTCCATCTGATTGTCAGTGTGGAGGGAGGCTGTCTCTCATCATCCATCTGGTAGTCAGTCTGGAGGGAGGGCTTGTCTCTCATCATCATCTGATAGTCAGTCTGGAGGAGGGCTGTCTCTCATCATCATCTGATAGTCTGTGTGGAGGGAGGGCTGTCTCATCATCCATCTGGTGGTAGTCAGTCTGGAGGGAGGGCTGTCTCTCATCATCCATCTGGTATATCAGTCTGGAGGGAGGGCTGTCTCTCATCATCCATCTGGTAGTCAGTCTGGAGGGAGGGCTGTCTCTCATCATCCATCTGGTAGTCAGTGTGGAGGGAGGGCTGTCTCTCATCATCCATCTGATAGTCAGTGTGGAGGGAGGGCTGTCTCTCATCATCCATCTGATAGTCAGTGTGGAGGGAGGGCTGTCTCTCATCATCCATCTGATAGTCAGTCTGGAGGGAGGGCTGTCTCTCATCATCCATCTGGTAGTCAGTCTGGGAGGGAGGGCTGTCTCTCATCATCCATCTGATAGTCAGTCTGGAGGGAGGGCTGTCTCTCATCATCCATCTGATAGTCAGTCTGGAGGGAGGGCTGTCTCTCATCATCCATCTGATAGTCAGTGTGGAGGGAGGGCTGTCTCTCATCATCCATCTGATAGTCAGTCTGGAGAGAGGGCTGTCTCTCATCATCCATCTGATAGTCAGTCTGGAGGGAGGGCTGTCTCTCATCATCCATCTGATAGTCAGTCTGGAGGGAGGGCTGTCTCTCATCATCCATCTGATAGTCAGTCTGGAGGGAGGGCTGTCTCTCATCATCCATCTGATAGTCAGTCTGGAGGGAGGGCTGTCTCTCATCATCCATCTGATAGTCAGTGTGGAGGGAGGGCTGTCTCTCATCATCCATCTGATAGTCAGTCTGGAGGGAGGGCTGTCTCTCATCATCCATCTGATAGTCAGTGTGGAGGGAGGGCTGTCTCTCATCATCCATCTGATAGTCAGTCTGGAGAGAGGGCTGTCTGTCATCATCCATCTGATAGTCAGTCTGGAGGGAGGGCTGTCTCTCATCATCCATCTGATAGTCAGTCTGGAGGGAGGGCTGTCTCTCATCATCCATCTGATAGTCAGTCTGGAGAGGAGGGCTGTCTCTCATCATCCATCTGATAGTCAGTCTGGAGAGGAGGGCTGTCTGTCATCATCCCATCTGATAGTCAGTGTGGAGAGAGGGCTGTCTGTCATCATCCATCTGATAGTCAGTGTGGAGAGAGGGCTGTCTCTCATCATCCATCTGATAGTCAGTCTGGAGGGAGGGCTGTCTCTCATCATCCATCTGGTAGTCAGTGTGGAGGGAGGGCTATCTCTCATCATCCATCTGATAGTCAGTTTGGAGGGAGGGCTGTCTCTCATCACCATCTGATAGTCAGTGTGGAGGGAGGGCTGTCTCTCATCATCCATCTGGTAGTCAGTGTGGAAGGAGGGCTGTCTCTCATCATCCATCTGATAGTCCAGTCTGCAGGGGAGGGCTGTCTCTCATCATCCATCTGATAGTCAGTGTGGAGGGAGGGCTGTCTCTCATCATCCCATCTGGTAGTCAGTGTGGAGGGAGGGCTTGTCTCTCATCATCCATCTGATAGTCAGTCTGGAGGGAGGGCTGTCTCTCATCATCCATCTGATAGTCAGTCTGGAGGGAGGGCTGTCTCTCATCATCCATCTGATAGTCAGTGTGGAGGGAGGGCTGTCTCTCATCATCCATCTGATAGTCAGTGTGGAGAAGGGCTGTCTCTCATCATCCATCTGGTAGTCAGTCTGGAGGGAGGGCTGTCTCTCATCATCCATCTGATAGTCAGTCTGGAGGGAGGGCTGTCTCTCATTCATCCATCTGGTAGTCAGTGTCAGGAGGGAGGGCTGTCTCTCATCATCCATCTGATAGTCAGTGTGGAGGGAGGGCTGTCTCTCATCATCCATCTGATAGTCAGTGTGGGAGGGAGGGCTGTCTCTCATCATCCATCTGATAGTCAGTGTGGAGGGAGGGCTGTCTCTCATCATCCATCTGATAGTCAGTCTGGAGGGAGGGCTGTCTCTCATCATCCATCTGATAGTCAGTCTGGAGGGAGGGCTGTCTCTCATCATCCATCTGGTAGTCAGTGTGGAGGGAGGGCTGTCTCTCATCATCCATCTGGTAGTCAGTCGTGGAGGAGGGCTGTCTCTCATCATCCATCTGGATAGTCAGTGCTGGAGGGAGGGCTGTCTCTCATCATCCATCTGATAGTCAGTCTGGAGGGAGGGCTGTCTCTCATCATCCATCTGGTAGTCAGTCTGGAGGGAGGGGCTGTCTCTCATCATCCATCTGATAGTCAGTTGGAGGAGGGCTTGTCTCTCATCATCCATCTGATAGTCAGTCTGGAGGGAGGGCTGTCTCTCATCATCCATCTGATAGTCAGTGTGGAGGGGAGGGCTGTCTCTCATCATCCATCTGATAGTCAGTCCTGGAGGGAGGGCTGTCTCTCATCATCCATCTGGTAGTCAGTCTGGAGGGAGGGCTGTCTCTCATCATCCATCTGATAGTCAGTCTGGAGGGAGGGCTGTCTCTCATCATCCATCTGGATAGTCAGTCTGGAAGGAGGGCTGTCTTCATCAGTCCATCTGATAGTCAGTCTGGAGGGAGGGCTGTCTCTCATCATCCATCTGATAGTCAGTCTGGAGGAGAGGGCTGTCTGTCATCATCCATCTGATAGTCAGTCTGGAGGAGAGGGCTGTCTGTCATCATCCATCTGATAGTCAGTCTGGAGGGAGGGCTGTCTCTCATCATCCATCTGATAGTCAGTCTGGAGGGAGGGCTGTCTCTCATCATCCATCTGATAGTCAGTCTGGAGGGAGGGGCTGTCTCTCATCATCCATCTGGTAGTCAGTCTGGAGGAGGGCTGTCTCTCATCATCCATCTGATAGTCAGTGTGGAGGGAGGGCTGTCTCTCATCATCCATCTGATAGTCAGTCTGGAGAGAGGGCTGTCTCTCATCATCCATCTGATAGTCAGTGTGGAGAGAGGGCTGTCTGTCATCATCCATCTGATAGTCAGTCGTGGAGGGAGGGCTGTCTCTCATCATCCATCTGATAGTCAGTCTGGAGGGAGGGCTGTCTCTCATCATCATCTGGTAGTCAGTCTGGAGGGAGGGCTGTCTCTCATCATCCATCTGATAGTCAGTCTTGGAGGGAGGGCTGTCTCTCATCATCCATCTGTTAGTCAGTGTGGAGGGAGGCTGTCTCTCATCATCCATCTGGAAAGTCAGTGTGGAGGAGAGGGCTGTCTCTCATCATCCATCTGATAGTCAGTCTGGAGGGAGGGCTGTCTCTCATCATCCATCTGAGAGTCAGTGTGGAGGGAGGGCTGTCTCGTCATCATCCATCTGATAGTCAGTGTGGAGGGAAGGGCTGTCTCTCATCATCCATCTGATAGTCAGTGTGGAGGGAGGGCTGTCTCTCATCATCCATCTGATAGTCCAGTCTGGAGGAGAGGGCTGTCTCTCATCATCCATCTGGTAGTCAGTCGTGGAGGGAGGGCTGTCTCTCATTCATCCATCTGAGTAGTCAGTCGAGCGAGGGAGGGCTGTCTCTCATCATCCATCTGAGTAGTCAGTGTGGAGGGGAGGGCTGTCTCATCATCCATCTGGTAGTCAGTCTGGAGGGAGGGGCTGTCTCCTCATCATCCATCTGATAGTCAGTCCTGGAGGGAGGGCTGTCTCTCATCATCCATCTGGTAGTCAGTGTGGAGGGAGGGCTGTCTCTCATCATCCATCTGGTAGTCAGTCTGGAGGGAGGGCTGTCTCTCATCATCCATCTGGTAGTCAGTCTGGAGGGAGGGCTGTCTCATCATCCATCTGGTAGTCAGTGTGGAGGGAGGGCTGTCGCTCATCATCCATCTGATAGTCAGTGTGGAGGGAGGGCTGTCTCTCATCATCCATCTGGTAGTCAGTCTGGAGGGAGGGCTGTCTCTCATCATCCATCTGATAGTCAGTCTGGAGGGAGGGCTGTCTCTCATCATCCATCTGGTAGTCAGTGTGGAGGGAGGGCTGTCTCTCATCATCCATCTGATAGTCAGTCTGGAGAGAGGGCTGTCTCTCATCATCCATCTGGTAGTCAGTGTGGAGGGAGGGCTGTCTCTCATCATCCATCTGGTAGTCAGTCTTGATGTAGGGGCTGTCTCTCATTCATCCATCTGATAGTCAGTGTGGAAGGGAGGGCTGTCTCACATCATCCATCTGATAGTCAGTGTGGAGGGAGGCGCTGTCTTCATCATCCATCTGGATAGTCAGTAGCTGGAGGGAGGGCTGTCTCTCATCATCCATCTGATAGTCAGTCTGGAGGGAGGGCTGTCTCTCATCATCCATCTGATAGTCAGTCTGGAGGAGGGCTGTCTCTCATCATCCATCCTGTAAGTCAGGTCTGGAATGAGGGCTGTCTGCTCATCATCCATCTGATAGTCAGTGGGAGGGAGGGCTGTCTTTCATCATCCATCTGATAGTCAGCTCTGGAGGGAGGGCTGTCTCTCTCCATCCCATCTGATAGTCAGTCTGGAGAGAGGGCTGTCTCTCATCATCCATCTGATAGTCAGCTGTGGAGGGAGGGCTGTCTCTCATCATCCATCTGATAGTCAGGGTGTGGAGGGAGGGCTGTCTCTCATCATCCATCTGGATAGTCAGTCTGGAGGGATGGCTGTCTCTCATCATCCATCTGGTAGTCAGTCTGGAGGGAGGGCTGTCTCTCATCATCCATCTGATAGTCAGTCTGGAGGGTGGGCCTGTCACTCATCATCCATCTGATAGTCAGTCTGGAGGGAGGGCTGTCTCTCATCATCCATCTGATAGTCAGTCTGGAGAGAGGGCTGTCTGTCATCATCCATCTGATAGTCAGTGTGGAGGGAGGGCTGTCTCTCATCATCCATCTGATAGTCAGTCTGGAGAGAGGGCTGTCTGTCATCATCCATCTGATAGTCAGTCTGGAGGGAGGGCTGTCTCTCATCATCCATCTGATAGTCAGTCTGGAGGGAGGGCTGTCTCTCATCATCCATCTGATAGTCAGTCTGGAATGAGGGCTGTCTGTCATCATCCATCTGATAGTCAGTGTGGAGGGAGGGCTGTCTTTCATCATCCATCTGATAGTCAGTCTGGAGGGAGGGCTGTCTCTCATCATCCATCTGATAGTCAGTCTGGAGAGAGGGCTGTCTCTCATCATCCATCTGATAGTCAGTGTGGAGGGAGGGCTGTCTCTCATCATCCATCTGATAGTCAGTGTGGTGGGAGGGCTGTCTCTCATCATCCATCTGATAGTCAGTCTGGAGGGATGGCTGTCTCTCATCATCCATCTGGTAGTCAGTCTGGAGGGAGGGCTGTCTCTCATCATCCATCTGATAGTCAGTCTGGATGGTGGCCTGTCACTCATCATCCATCTGATAGTCAGTCTGGAGGGAGGGCTGTCTCTCATCATCCATCTGATAGTCAGTCTGGAGAGAGGGCTGTCTGTCATCATCCATCTGATAGTCAGTGTGGAGGGAGGGCTGTCTCTCATCATCCATCTGATAGTCAGTCTGGAGAGAGGGCTGTCTGTCATCATCCATCTGATAGTCAGTCTGGAGGGAGGGCTGTCTCTCATCATCCATCTGATAGTCAGTCTGGAGGGAGGGCTGTCTCTCATCATCCATCTGATAGTCAGTCTGGAGGGAGGGCTGTCTCTCATCATCCATCTGATAGTCAGTCTGGAGAGAGGGCTGTCTGTCATCATCCATCTGATAGTCAGTGTGGAGGGAGGGCTGTCTCTCATCATCCATCTGATAGTCAGTCTGGAGAGAGGGCTGTCTGTCATCATCCATCTGATAGTCAGTGTAGAGGGAGGGCTGTCTCTCATCATCCATCTGATAGTCAGTTTGGAGAGAGGGCTGTCTGTCATCATCCATCTGATAGTCAGTCTGGAGGGAGGGCTGTCTCTCATCATCCATCTGATAGTCAGTCTGGAGGGAGGGCTGTCTCTCATCATCCATCTGATAGTCAGTGTGGAGGGAGGGCTGTCTCTCATCATCCATTTGGTAGTCAGTCTGGAGGGAGGGCTGTCTCTCATCATCCATCTGATATTCAGTCTGGAGGGAGGGCTGTCTCTCATCATCCATCTGGTAGTCAGTCTGGAGGGAGGGCTGTCTCTCATCATCCATCTGGTAGTCAGTGTGGAGGGAGGGCTGTCTCTCATCATCCATCTGATAGTCAGTGTGGAGGGAGGGCTGTCTCTCATCATCCATCTGGTAGTCAGTCTGGAGGGAGGGCTGTCTCTCATCATCCATCTGATAGTCAGTCTGGAGGGAGGGCTGTCTCTCATCATCCATCTGGTAGTCAGTCTGGAGGGAGGGCTGTCTCTCATCATCCATCTGATAGTCAGTCTGGAGGGAGGGCTGTCTCTCATCATCCATCTGATAGTCAGTCTGGAGGGAGGGCTGTCTCTCATCATCCATCTGATAGTCAGTCTGGAGAGAGGGCTGTCTGTCATCATCCATCTGATAGTCAGTGTGGAGGGATGGCTGTCTCTCATCATCCATCTGATAGTCAGTCTGGAGAGAGGGCTGTCTGTCATCATCCATCTGATAGTCAGTCTGGAGAGAGGGCTGTCTGTCATCATCCATCTGATAGTCAGTCTGGAGAGAGGGCTGTCTGTCATCATCCATCTGATAGTCAGTCTGGAGGGAGGGCTGTCTGTCATCATCCATCTGATAGTCAGTCTGGAGAGAGGGCTGTCTCTCATCATCCATCTGATAGTCAGTGTGGAGGGGGGGCTGTCTCTCATCATCCATCTGGTAGTCAGTGTGGAGGGAGGGCTATCTCTCATCATCCATCTGATAGTCAGTTTGGAGGGAGGGCTGTCTCTCATCCATCTAGTAGTCAGTGTGGAGGGAGGGCTGTCTCTCATCATCCATCTGGTAGTCAGTGTGGAGGGAGGGCTGTCTCTCATCATCCATCTGGTAGTCAGTGTGGAGGGAGGGCTGTCTCTCATCATCCATCTGATAGTCAGTGTGGAGAGAGGGTTGTCTCTCATCATCCATCTGATTCAGTCTGGAGGGAGGGCTGTCTCTCATCATCCATCTGATAGTCAGTGTGGAGGGAGGGCTGTCTCTCATCATCCATCTGATAGTCAGTGTGGAGGAAATGCTGTCTCTCATCATCCATCTGATAGTCAGTCTGGAGGGAGGGCTGTCTCTCATTATCCATCTGATAGTCAGTCTGCAGGGAGGGCTGTCTCTCTTCATCCATCTGGTAGTCAGTTTGGAGGGAGGGCTGTCTCTCATCATCCATCTGATAGTCAGTCTGGAGGGAGGGCTGTCTCTCATCATCCATCTGATAGTCAGTGTGGAGGGAGGGCTGTCTCTCATCATCCATCTGATAGTCAGTGTGGAGGAAGGGCTGTCTCTCATCATCCATCTGATAGTCAGTCTGAAGGGAGGGCTGTCTCTCATTATCCATCTGATAGTCAGTCTGCAGGGAGGGCTGTCTCTCTTCATCCATCTGGTAGTCAGTTTGGAGGGAGGGCTGTCTCTCATCATCCATCTGATAGTCAGTCTGGAGGGAGGGCTGTCTCTCATCATCCATCTGGTAGTCAGTGTGGAGGGAGGGCTGTCTCTCTTCATCCATCTGGTAGTCTGTCAGGAGGGAGGGCTGTCTCTCATCATCCATCTGATAGTCAGTGTGGAGGGAGGGCTGTCTCTCATCATCCATCTGGTAGTCAGTGTGGAGGGAGGGCTGTCTCTCATCATCCATCTGATAGTCAGTGTGGAGAGAGGGTTGTCTCTCATCATCCATCTGATTCAGTCTGGAGGGAGGGCTGTCTCTCATCATCCATCTGGTAATCAGTCTGGAGGGAGGGCTGTCACTCATCATCCATCTGGTAGTCAGTGTGGAGGGAGGGCTGTCTCTCATCATCCATCTGGTAGTCAGTGTGGAGGGAGGGCTGTCTCTCATCATCCATCTGATAGTCAGTGTAGAGGGAGGGCAGTCTCTCATCATCCATCTGGTAGTCAGTGTGGAGGGAGGGCTGTCTCTCATCATCCATCTGATAGCCAGTGTGGAGGGAGGGCTGTCTCTCATCATCCATCTGGTAGTCAGGAGGGAGGGAGGGCTGTCTCTCATCATCCATCTGATAGTCAGTGTGGAGGGAGGGCTGTCTCTCATCATCCATCTGGTAGTCAGTCTGGAGGGAGGGCTGTCTCTCATCATCCATCTGATAGTCAGTCTGGAGGGAGGGCTGTCTCTCATCATCCATCTGGTAGTCAGTCTGGAGGGAGGGCTGTCTCTCATCATCCATCTGGTAGTCAGTGTGGAGGGAGGGCTGTCTCTCATCATCCATCTGATAGTCAGTGTGGAGGGAGGGCTGTCTCTCATCATCCATCTGGTAGTCAGTCTGGAGGGAGGGCTGTCTCTCATCATCCATCTGATAGTCAGTCTGGAGGGAGGGCTGTCTCTCATCATCCATCTGGTAGTCAGTCTGGAGGGAGGGCTGTCTCTCATCATCCATCTGATAGTCAGTCTGGAGGGAGGGCTGTCTCTCATCATCCATCTGATAGTCAGTCTGGAGGGAGGGCTGTCTCTCATCATCCATCTGATAGTCAGTCTGGAGAGAGGGCTGTCTGTCATCATCCATCTGATAGTCAGTGTGGAGGGATGGCTGTCTGTCATCATCCATCTGATAGTCAGTCTGGAGAGAGGGCTGTCTGTCATCATCCATCTGATAGTCAGTCTGGAGAGAGGGCTGTCTGTCATCATCCATCTGATAGTCAGTCTGGAGGGAGGGCTGTCTCTCATCATCCATCTGATAGTCAGTTTGGAGGGAGGGCTGTCTCTCATCATCCATCTGATAGTCAGTCTGGAGGTAGGGCTGTCTGTCATCATCCATCTGATAGTCAGTGTGGAGGGAGGGCTGTCTCTCATCATCCATCTGATAGTCAGTCTGGAGAGAGGGCTGTCTGTCATCATCCATCTGATAGTCAGTGTGGAGGGAGGGCTGTCTCTAATCATCCATCTGATAGTCAGTCTGGAGAGAGGGCTGTCTGTCATCATCCATCTGATAGTCAGTCTGGAGGGAGGGCTGTCTCTCATCATCCATCTGATAGTCAGTCAGAAGGGAGGGCTGTCTCTCATCATCCATCTGATAGTCAATCTGGAGAGAGGGCTGTCTGTCATCATCCATCTGATAGTCAGTCTGGAGAGAGGGCTGTCTGTCATCATCCATCTGATAGTCAGTGTGGAGAGAGGGCTGTCTGTCATCATCCATCTGATAGTCAGTGTGGAGGGAGGGCTGTCTCTCATCATCCATCTGATAGTCAGTCTGGAGAGAGGGCTGTCTCTCATCATCCATCTGGTAGTCAGTGTGGAGGGAGGGCTATCTCTCATCATCCATCTGATAGTCAGTTTGGAGGGAGGGCTGTCTCTCATCCATCTAGTAGTCAGTGTGGAGGGAGGGCTGTCTCTCATCATCCATCTGGTAGTCAGTGTGGAGGGAGGGCTGTCTCTCATCATCCATCTGATAGTCCATCTGCAGGGAGGGCTGTCTCTCATCATCCATCTGGTAGTCAGTGTGGAGGGAGGGCTGTCTCTCATCATCCATCTGATAGTCAGTGTGGAGAGAGGGTTGTCTCTCATCATCCATCTGATTCAGTCTGGAGGGAGGGCTGTCTCTCATCATCCATCTGATAGTCAGTGTGGAGGGAGGGCTGTCTCTCATCATCCATCTGATAGTCAGTGTGGAGGAAATGCTGTCTCTCATCATCCATCTGATAGTCAGTCTGGAGGGAGGGCTGTCTCTCATTATCCATCTGATAGTCAGTCTGCAGGGAGGGCTGTCTCTCTTCATCCATCTGGTAGTCAGTTTGGAGGGAGGGCTGTCTCTCATCATCCATCTGATAGTCAGTCTGGAGGGAGGGCTGTCTCTCATCATCCATCTGGTAGTCAGTGTGGAGGGAGGGCTGTCTCTCTTCATCCATCTGGTAGTCTGTCAGGAGGGAGGGCTGTCTCTCATAATCCATCTGGTAGTCAGTGTGGAGGGAGGGCTGACTCTCATCATCCATCTGATAGTCAGTGTGGAGAGAGGGTTGTCTCTCATCATCCATCTGATTCAGTCTGGAGGGAGGGCTGTCTCTCATCATCCATCTGATAGTCAGTGTGGAGGGAGGGCTGTCTCTCATCATCCATCTGATAGTCAGTCTGAAGGGAGGGCTGTCTCTCATTATCCATCTGATAGTCAGTCTGCAGGGAGGGCTGTCTCTCTTCATCCATCTGGTAGTCAGTTTGGAGGGAGGGCTGTCTCTCATCATCCATCTGATAGTCAGTCTGGAGGGAGGGCTGTCTCTCATCATCCATCTGGTAGTCAGTGTGGAGGGAGGGCTGTCTCTCTTCATCCATCTGGTAGTCTGTCAGGAGGGAGGGCTGTCTCTCATCATCCATCTGGTAGTCAGTGTGGAGGGAGGGCTGTCTCTCATCATCCATCTGATAGTCAGTGTGGAGGGAGGGCTGTCTCTCATCATCCATCTGGTAGTCAGGAGGGAGGGAGGGCTGTCTCTCATCATCCATCTGATAGTCAGTGTGGAGGGAGGGCTGTCTCTCATCATCCATCTGGTAGTCAGTCTGGAGGGAGGGCTGTCTCTCATCATCCATCTGATAGTCAGTCTGGAGTGAGGGCTGTCTCTCATCATCCATCTGATAGTCAGTGTGGAGGGAGGGCTGTCTCTCATCATCCATTTGGTAGTCAGTCTGGAGGGAGGGCTGTCTCTCATCATCCATCTGATATTCAGTCTGGAGGGAGGGCTGTCTCTCATCATCCATCTGGTAGTCAGTCTGGAGGGAGGGCTGTCTCTCATCATCCATCTGGTAGTCAGTGTGGAGGGAGGGCTGTCTCTCATCATCCATCTGATAGTCAGTGTGGAGGGAGGGCTGTCTCTCATCATCCATCTGGTAGTCAGTCTGGAGGGAGGGCTGTCTCTCATCATCCATCTGATAGTCAGTCTGGAGGGAGGGCTGTCTCTCATCATCCATCTGGTAGTCAGTCTGGAGGGAGGGCTGTCTCTCATCATCCATCTGATAGTCAGTCTGGAGGGAGGGCTGTCTCTCATCATCCATCTGATAGTCAGTCTGGAGGGAGGGCTGTCTCTCATCATCCATCTGATAGTCAGTCTGGAGAGAGGGCTGTCTGTCATCATCCATCTGATAGTCAGTGTGGAGGGAGGGCTGTCTCTCATCATCCATCTGATAGTCAGTCTGGAGAGAGGGCTGTCTGTCATCATCCATCTGATATTCAGTCTGGAGAGAGGGCTGTCTGTCATTATCCATCTGATAGTCAGTCTGGAGGGAGGGCTGTCTCTCATCATCCATCTGATAGTCAGTCTGGAGGGAGGGCTGTCTCTTATCATCCATCTGATAGTCAGTCTGGAGAGAGGGCTGTCTGTCATCATCCATCTGATATTCAGTGTGGAGGGAGGGCTGTCTCTCATCATCCATCTGATAGTCAGTCTGGAGAGAGGGCTGTCTGTCATCAACCATCTGATAGTCAGTGTGGAGGGAGGGCTGTCTGTCATCATCCATCTGATAGTCAGTCAGAAGGGAGGGCTGTCTCTCATCATCCATCTGATAGTCAGTCTGGAGAGAGGGCTGTCTGTCATCATCCATCTGATAGTCAGTCTGGAGAGAGGGCTGTCTGTCATCATCCATCTGATAGTCAGTGTGGAGAGAGGGCTGTCTGTCATCATCCATCTGATAGTCAGTGTGGAGGGAGGGCTGTCTCTCATCATCCATCTGATAGTCAGTCTGGAGAGAGGGCTGTCTCTCATCATCCATCTGATAGTCAGTGTGGAGGGGGGGCTGTCTCTCATCATCCATCTGGTAGTCAGTGTGGAGGGAGGGCTATCTCTCATCATCCATCTGATAGTCAGTTTGGAGGGAGGGCTGTCTCTCATCATCCATCTAGTAGTCAGTGTGGAGGGAGGGCTGTCTCTCATCATCCATCTGGTAGTCAGTGTGGAGGGAGGGCTGTCTCTCATCATCCATCTGATAGTCCATCTGCAGGGAGGGCTGTCTCTCATCATCCATCTGATAGTCAGTGTGGAGGGAGGGCTGTCTCTCATCATCCATCTGGTAGTCAGTGTGGAGGGAGGGCTGTCTCTCATCATCCATCTGGTAGTCAGTGTGGAGGGAGGGCTGTCTCTCATCATCCATCTGATAGTCAGTCTGGAGGGAGGGCTGTCTCTCATCATCCATCTGATAGTCAGTCAGAAGGGAGGGCTGTCTCTCATCATCCATCTGGTAGTCTATCAGGAGGGAGGGCTGTCTCTCATCATCCATCTGGTAGTCAGTGTGGTGGGAGGGCTGTCTCTCATCATCCATCTGGTAGTCAGTGTGGAGGGAGGGCTGTCTCTCATCATCCATCTGATAGTCCATCTGCAGGGAGGGCTGTCTCTCATCATCCATCTGATAGTCAGTGTGGAGGGAGGGCTGTCTCATCATCCATCTGGTAGTCAGTGTGGAGGGAGGGCTGTCTCTCATCATCCATCTGGTAGTCAGTCTTGAGGGAGGGCTGTCTCTCATCATCCATCTGATAGTCAGTCTGGAGAGAGGGCTGTCTCTCATCATCCATCTGATAGTCAGTCAGGAGGGAGGGCTGTCTCTCATCATCCATCTGGTAGTCAGTCTGGAGGGAGGGCTGTCTCTCATCATCCATCTGATAGTCAGTCTGGAGAGAGGGCTGTCTCTCATCATCCATCTGGTAGTCAGTGTGGAGGGAGGGCTGTCTCTCATCATCCATCTGATAGTCCGTCTGCAGGGAGGGCTGTCTCTCATCATCCATCTGATAGTCAGTGTGGAGGGAGGGCTGTCTCTCATCATCCATCTGATAGTCAGTCAGGAGGGAGGGCTGTCTCTCATCATCCATCTGGTAATCAGTCTTTAGGGAGGGCTGTCTCATCATCCATCTGGTAGTCAGTGTGGAGGGAGGGCTGTCTCTCATCATCCATCTGATAGTCAGTGTGGAGGGAGGGCTGTCTCTCATCATCCATCTGATAGTCAGTGTGGTGGGAGGGCTGTCTCTCATCATTCATCTGGTAGTCAGTCTGGAGGGAGGGCTGTCTCTCATCATCCATCTGGTAGTCAGTGTGGAGGGAGGGCTGTCTCTCATCATCCATCTGATAGTCAGTGTGGTGGGAGGGCTGTCTCTCATCATTCATCTGGTAGTCAGTGTGGAGGGAGGGCTGTCTCTCATCATCCATCTGGTAGTCTGTCAGGAGGGAGGGCTGTCTCTCATCATCCATCTGATAGTCAGTGTGGCGGGAGGGCTGTCTCTCATCATCCATCTGGTAGTCAGTGTGGAGGGAGGGCTGTCTCTCATCATCCATCTGATAGTCAGTGTGGAGAGAGGGTTGTCTCTCATAATCCATCTGATTCAGTCTGGAGGGAGGGCTGTCTCTCATCATCCATCTGATAGTCAGTGTGGAGGGAGGGCTGTCTCTCATCATCCATCTGATAGTCAGTGTGGAGGAAGGGCTGTCTCTCATCATCCATCTTATAGTCAGTCTGGAGGGAGGGCTGTCTCTCATTATCCATCTGATAGTCAGTCTGCAGGGAGGGCTTTCTCTTTTCATCCATCTGGTAGTCAGTTTGGAGGGAGGGCTGTCTCTCATCATCCATCTGATAGTCAGTCTTGAGGGAGGGCTGTCTCTCATCATTCATCTGGTAGTCAGTCTGGAGGGAGGGCTGTCTCTCATCATCCATCTGGTAGTCAGTGTGGAGGGAGGGCTGTCTCTCATCATCCATCTGATAGTCCGTCTGCAGGGAGGGCTGTCTCTCATCATCCATCTGATAGTCAGTGTGGAGGGAGGGCTGTCTCTCATCATCCATCTGATAGTCAGTCAGGAGGGAGGGCTGTCTCTCATCATCCATCTGGTAATCAGTCTTTAGGGAGGGCTGTCTCATCATCCATCTGGTAGTCAGTGTGGAGGGAGGGCTGTCTCTCATCATCCATCTGATAGTCAGTGTGGAGGGAGGGCTGTCTCTCATCATCCATCTGATAGTCAGTGTGGTGGGAGGGCTGTCTCTCATCATTCATCTGGTAGTCAGTCTGGAGGGAGGGCTGTCTCTCATCATCCATCTGGTAGTCAGTGTGGAGGGAGGGCTGTCTCTCATCATCCATCTGATAGTCAGTGTGGTGGGAGGGCTGTCTCTCATCATTCATCTGGTAGTCAGTGTGGAGGGAGGGCTGTCTCTCATCATCCATCTGGTAGTCTGTCAGGAGGGAGGGCTGTCTCTCATCATCCATCTGATAGTCAGTGTGGCGGGAGGGCTGTCTCTCATCATCCATCTGGTAGTCAGTGTGGAGGGAGGGCTGTCTCTCATCATCCATCTGATAGTCAGTGTGGAGAGAGGGTTGTCTCTCATAATCCATCTGATTCAGTCTGGAGGGAGGGCTGTCTCTCATCATCCATCTGATAGTCAGTGTGGAGGGAGGGCTGTCTCTCATCTTCCATCTGATAGTCAGTGTGGAGGAAGGGCTGTCTCTCATCATCCATCTGATAGTCAGTCTGGAGGGAGGGCTGTCTCTCATTATCCATCTGATAGTCAGTCTGCAGGGAGGGCTTTCTCTCTTCATCCATCTGGTAGTCAGTTTGGAGGGAGGGCTGTCTCTCATCATCCATCTGATAGTCAGTCTTGAGGGAGGGCTGTCTCTCATCATTCATCTGGTAGTCAGTCTGGAGGGAGGGCTGTCTCTCATCATCCATCTGGTAGTCAGTGTGGAGGGAGGGCTGTCTCTCTTCATCCATCTGGTAGTCTGTCAGGAGGGAGGGCTGTCTCTCATCATCCATCTGGGAGTCAGTGTGGAGGGAGGGCTGTCTCTCATCATCCATCTGATAGTCAGTGTGGAGAGAGGGTTGTCTCTCATCATCCATCTGATTCAGTCTGGAGGGAGGGCTGTCTCTCATCATCCATCTGATACTCAGTGTGGAGGGAGGGCTGTCTCTCATCATCCATCTGATAGTCAGTGTGGAGGGAGGGCTGTCTCTCATCATCCATCTGATAGTCAGTGTGGAGGGAGGGCTGTCTCTCATTATCCATCTGATAGTCAGTCTGCAGGGAGGGCTGTCTCTCTTCATCCAACTGGTAGTCAGTTTGGAGGGAGGGCTGTCGCTCATCATCCATCTGATAGTCAGTCTGGAGGGAGGGCTGTCTCTCATCATTCATCTGGTAGTCAGTCTGGAGGGAGGGCTGTCTCTCATCATCCATCTGGTAGTCAGTGTGGAGGGAGGGCTGTCTCTCTTCATCCATCTGGTAGTCTGTCAGGAGGGAGGGCTGTCTCTCATCATCCATCTGGTAGTCAGTGTGGAGGGAGGGCTGACTCTCATCATCCATCTGATAGTCAGTGTGGAGAGAGGGTTGTCTCTCATCATCCATCTGATTCAGTCTGGAGGGAGGGCTGTCTCTCATTATCCATCTGATAGTCAGTCTGGAGGGAGGGCTGTCTCTCATCATCCATCTGGTAGTCAGTCTGGAGGGAGGGCTGTCTCTCATCATCCATGTGGTAGTCAGTGTGGAGGGAGGGCTGTCTCTCATCATTCATCTGGTAGTCAGTCTGGAGGGAGGGCTGTCTCTCATCATCCATCTGGTAGTCAGTGTGGAGGGAGGGCTGTCTCTCATCATCCATCTGATAGTCAGTCTGGAGGGAGGGCTGTCTCTCATCATCCATCTGGTAGTCAGTGTGGAGGGAGGGCTGTCTCTCTTCATCCATCTGGTAGTCTGTCAGGAGGGAGGGCTGTCTCTCATAATCCATCTGGTAGTCAGTGTGGAGGGAGGGCTGACTCTCATCATCCATCTGATAGTCAGTGTGGAGAGAGGGTTGTCTCTCATCATCCATCTGATTCAGTCTGGAGGGAGGGCTGTCTCTCATCATCCATCTGATAGTCAGTGTGGAGGGAGGGCTGTCTCTCATCATCCATCTGATAGTCAGTGTGGAGGAAGGGCTGTCTCTCATCATCCATCTGATAGTCAGTCTGAAGGGAGGGCTGTCTCTCATTATCCATCTGATAGTCAGTCTGCAGGGAGGGCTGTCTCTCTTCATCCATCTGGTAGTCAGTTTGGAGGGAGGGCTGTCTCTCATCATCCATCTGATAGTCAGTCTGGAGGGAGGGCTGTCTCTCATCATCCATCTGGTAGTCAGTGTGGAGGGAGGGCTGTCTCTCTTCATCCATCTGGTAGTCTGTCAGGAGGGAGGGCTGTCTCTCATCATCCATCTGGTAGTCAGTGTGGAGGGAGGGCTGTCTCTCATCATCCATCTGATAGTCAGTGTGGAGGGAGGGCTGTCTCTCATCATCCATCTGATAGTCAGTGTGGAGGGAGGGCTGTCTCTCATCATCCATCTGATAGTCAGTGTGGAGGGAGGGCTGTCTCTCATCATCCATCTGGTAGTCAGTCTGGAGGGAGGGCTGTCTCTCATCATCCATCTGATAGTCAGTCTGGAGTGAGGGCTGTCTCTCATCATCCATCTGATAGTCAGTGTGGAGGGAGGGCTGTCTCTCATCATCCATTTGGTAGTCAGTCTGGAGGGAGGGCTGTCTCTCATCATCCATCTGATATTCAGTCTGGAGGGAGGGCTGTCTCTCATCATCCATCTGGTAGTCAGTCTGGAGGGAGGGCTGTCTCTCATCATCCATCTGGTAGTCAGTGTGGAGGGAGGGCTGTCTCTCATCATCCATCTGATAGTCAGTGTGGAGGGAGGGCTGTCTCTCATCATCCATCTGGTAGTCAGTCTGGAGGGAGGGCTGTCTCTCATCATCCATCTGATAGTCAGTCTGGAGGGAGGGCTGTCTCTCATCATCCATCTGGTAGTCAGTCTGGAGGGAGGGCTGTCTCTCATCATCCATCTGATAGTCAGTCTGGAGGGAGGGCTGTCTCTCATCATCCATCTGATAGTCAGTCTGGAGGGAGGGCTGTCTCTCATCATCCATCTGATAGTCAGTCTGGAGAGAGGGCTGTCTGTCATCATCCATCTGATAGTCAGTGTGGAGGGAGGGCTGTCTCTCATCATCCATCTGATAGTCAGTCTGGAGAGAGGGCTGTCTGTCATCAACCATCTGATAGTCAGTGTGGAGGGAGGGCTGTCTGTCATCATCCATCTGATAGTCAGTCAGAAGGGAGGGCTGTCTCTCATCATCCATCTGATAGTCAGTCTGGAGAGAGGGCTGTCTGTCATCATCCATCTGATAGTCAGTCTGGAGAGAGGGCTGTCTGTCATCATCCATCTGATAGTCAGTGTGGAGAGAGGGCTGTCTGTCATCATCCATCTGATAGTCAGTGTGGAGGGAGGGCTGTCTCTCATCATCCATCTGATAGTCAGTCTGGAGAGAGGGCTGTCTCTCATCATCCATCTGATAGTCAGTGTGGAGGGGGGGCTGTCTCTCATCATCCATCTGGTAGTCAGTGTGGAGGGAGGGCTATCTCTCATCATCCATCTGATAGTCAGTTTGGAGGGAGGGCTGTCTCACATCATCCATCTAGTAGTCAGTGTGAAGGGAGGGCTGTCTCTCATCATCCATCTGGTAGTCAGTGTGGAGGGAGGGCTGTCTCTCATCATCCATCTGATAGTCCATCTGCAGGGAGGGCTGTCTCTCATCATCCATCTGATAGTCAGTGTGGAGGGAGGGCTGTCTCTCATCATCCATCTGGTAGTCAGTGTGGAGGGAGGGCTGTCTCTCATCATCCATCTGGTAGTCAGTGTGGAGGGAGGGCTGTCTCTCATCATCCATCTGATAGTCAGTCTGGAGGGAGGGCTGTCTCTCATCATCCATCTGATAGTCAGTCAGAAGGGAGGGCTGTCTCTCATCATCCATCTGGTAGTCTATCAGGAGGGAGGGCTGTCTCTCATCATCCATCTGATAGTCAGTGTGGTGGGAGGGCTGTCTCTCATCATCCATCTGGTAGTCAGTGTGGAGGGAGGGCTGTCTCTCATCATCCATCTGATAGTCCATCTGCAGGGAGGGCTGTCTCTCATCATCCATCTGATAGTCAGTGTGGAGGGAGGGCTGTCTCATCATCCATCTGGTAGTCAGTGTGGAGGGAGGGCTGTCTCTCATCATCCATCTGGTAGTCAGTCTTGAGGGAGGGCTGTCTCTCATCATCCATCTGATAGTCAGTCTGGAGAGAGGGCTTTCTCTCATCATCCATCTGATAGTCAGTCAGGAGGGAGGGCTGTCTCTCATCATCCATCTGGTAGTCAGTCTGGAGGGAGGGCTGTCTCTCATCATCCATCTGATAGTCAGTCTGGAGAGAGGGCTGTCTCTCATCATCCATCTGGTAGTCAGTGTGGAGGGAGGGCTGTCTCTCATCATCCATCTGATAGTCCGTCTGCAGGGAGGGCTGTCTCTCATCATCCATCTGATAGTCAGTGTGGAGGGAGGGCTGTCTCTCATCATCCATCTGATAGTCAGTCAGGAGGGAGGGCTGTCTCTCATCATCCATCTGGTAATCAGTCTTTAGGGAGGGCTGTCTCATCATCCATCTGGTAGTCAGTGTGGAGGGAGGGCTGTCTCTCATCATCCATCTGATAGTCAGTGTGGAGGGAGGGCTGTCTCTCATCATCCATCTGATAGTCAGTGTGGTGGGAGGGCTGTCTCTCATCATTCATCTGGTAGTCAGTCTGGAGGGAGGGCTGTCTCTCATCATCCATCTGGTAGTCAGTGTGGAGGGAGGGCTGTCTCTCATCATCCATCTGATAGTCAGTGTGGTGGGAGGGCTGTCTCTCATCATTCATCTGGTAGTCAGTGTGGAGGGAGGGCTGTCTCTCATCATCCATCTGGTAGTCTGTCAGGAGGGAGGGCTGTCTCTCATCATCCATCTGATAGTCAGTGTGGCGGGAGGGCTGTCTCTCATCATCCATCTGGTAGTCAGTGTGGAGGGAGGGCTGTCTCTCATCATCCATCTGATAGTCAGTGTGGAGAGAGGGTTGTCTCTCATAATCCATCTGATTCAGTCTGGAGGGAGGGCTGTCTCTCATCATCCATCTGATAGTCAGTGTGGAGGGAGGGCTGTCTCTCATCATCCATCTGATAGTCAGTGTGGAGGAAGGGCTGTCTCTCATCATCCATCTGATAGTCAGTCTGGAGGGAGGGCTGTCTCTCATTATCCATCTGATAGTCAGTCTGCAGGGAGGGCTTTCTCTCTTCATCCATCTGGTAGTCAGTTTGGAGGGAGGGCTGTCTCTCATCATCCATCTGATAGTCAGTCTTGAGGGAGGGCTGTCTCTCATCATTCATCTGGTAGTCAGTCTGGAGGGAGGGCTGTCTCTCATCATCCATCTGGTAGTCAGTGTGGAGGGAGGGCTGTCTCTCTTCATCCATCTGGTAGTCTGTCAGGAGGGAGGGCTGTCTCTCATCATCCATCTGGTAGTCAGTGTGGAGGGAGGGCTGTCTCTCATCATCCATCTGATAGTCAGTGTGGAGAGAGGGTTGTCTCTCATCATCCATCTGATTCAGTCTGGAGGGAGGGCTGTCTCTCATCATCCATCTGATAGTCAGTGTGGAGGGAGGGCTGTCTCTCATCATCCATCTGATAGTCAGTGTGGAGGGAGGGCTGTCTCTCATCATCCATCTGATAGTCAGTCTGGAGGGAGGGCTGTCTCTCATTATCCATCTGATAGTCAGTCTGCAGGGAGGGCTGTCTCTCTTCATCCATCTGGTAGTCAGTTTGGAGGGAGGGCTGTCGCTCATCATCCATCTGATAGTCAGTCTGGAGGGAGGGCTGTCTCTCATCATTCATCTGGTAGTCAGTCTGGAGGGAGGGCTGTCTCTCATCATCCATCTGGTAGTCAGTGTGGAGGGAGGGCTGTCTCTCTTCATCCATCTGGTAGTCTGTCAGGAGGGAGGGCTGTCTCTCATCATCCATCTGGTAGTCAGTGTGGAGGGAGGGCTGACTCTCATCATCCATCTGATAGTCAGTGTGGAGAGAGGGTTGTCTCTCATCATCCATCTGATTCAGTCTGGAGGGAGGGCTGTCTCTCATCATCCATCTGGTAATCAATCTGGAGGGAGGGCTGTCACTCATCATCCATCTGGTAGTCAGTGTGGAGGGAGGGCTGTCTCTCATCATCCATCTGATAGTCAGTGTGGAGGGAGGACTGTCTCTCATCATCCATCTGGTAGTCAGTGTGGAGGGAGGGCTGTCTCTCATCATCCATCTGATAGTCAGTGTGGAGAGAGGGTTGTCTCTCATCATCCATCTGATTCAGTCTGGAGGGAGGGCTGTCTCTCATTATCCATCTGATAGTCAGTCTGGAGGGAGGGCTGTCTCTCATCATCCATCTGGTAGTCAGTCTGGAGGGAGGGCTGTCTCTCATCATCCATGTGGTAGTCAGTGTGGAGGGAGGGCTGTCTCTCATCATTCATCTGGTAGTCAGTCTGGAGGGAGGGCTGTCTCTCATCATCCATCTGGTAGTCAGTGTGGAGGGAGGGCTGTCTCTCATCATCCATCTGGTAGTCAGTGTGGAGGGAGGGCTGTCTCTCTTCATCCATCTGGTAGTCTGTCAGGAGGGAGGGCTGTCTCTCATCATCCATCTGGTAGTCAGTGTGGAGGGAGGGCTGTCTCTCATCATCCATCTGATAGTCAGTGTGGAGAGAGGGTTGTCTCATCATCCATCTGATAGTCAGTCTGGAGGGAGGGCTGTCTCTCATCATCCATCTGATAGTCAGTGTGGAGGGAGGGCTGTCTCTCATCATCCATCTGGTAGTCAGTCTTGAGGGAGGGCTGTCTCTCATCATCCATCTGGTAGTCAGTCTTGAGGGAGGGCTGTCTCTCATCATCCATCTGGTAGTCAGTGAGGAGGGAGGGTTGTCTCATCATCCATCTGATAGTCAGTCTGGAGGGAGGGCTGTCTCTCATCATCCATCTGATAGTCAGTGTGGAGGGAGGGCTGTCTCTCATCATCCATCTGATAGTCAGTGTGGAGGGAGGGCTGTCTCTCATCATCCATCTGATAGTCAGTGTGGAGGGAGGGCTGTCTCTCATCATCCATCTGGTAGTCAGTCTGGAGGGAGGGCTGTCTCTAATCCTCCATCTGTTAGTCAGTCTGGAGGGAGGGCTGTCTCTCATCATCCATATGATGGTCAGTCTGGAGGGAGGGCTGTCTCTCATCATCCATCTGGTAGTCAGTCTGGAGGGAGGGCTGTCTCTAATCATCCATCGGTTAGTCAGTCTGGAGGGAGGGCTGTCTCTCATCATCCATATGATGGTCAGTCTGGAGGGAGGGCTGTCTCTCATCATCCATCTGGTAGTCAGTCTGGAGGGAGGGCTGTCTCTCATCATCCATATGATGGTCAGTCTGGAGGGAGGGCTGTCTCTCATCATCCATCTGGTAGTCAGTCTGGAGGGAGGGCTGTCTCTAATCATCCATCTGGTAGTCAGTCTGGAGGGAGGGCTGTCTCTAATCATCCATCTGTTAGTCAGTCTGGAGGGAGGGCTGTCTCTCATCATCCATATGATGGTCAGTCTGGAGGGAGGGCTGTCTCTCATCATCCATCTGGTAGTCAGTCTGGAGGGAGGGCTGTCTCTAATCATCCATCTGTTAGTCAGTCTGGAGGGAGGGCTGTCTCATCATCCATATGATGGTCAGTCTGGAGGGAGGGCTGTCTCTCATCATCCATCTGGTAGTCAGTCTGGAGGGAGGACTGTCTCTAATCATCCATCTGGTAGTCAGTGAGGAGGGAGGGCTGTCTCTCATCATCCATCTGGTAGTCAGTCTGGAGGGAGGGCTGTCTCTCATCATCCATCTGGTAGTCAGTCTGGAGGGAGGGCTGTCTCTCATCATCCATCTGGTAGTCAGTCTGGAGGGAGGGCTGTCTCTAATCATCCATCGGGTAGTCAGTGTGGAGAGAGGGCTGTCTCTCATCATCCATCTGGTAGTCAGTGTGGAGGGAGGGCTGTCTCTCATCATCCATCTGATAGTCCATCTGCAGGGAGGGCTGTCTCTCATCATCCATCTGATAGTCAGTGTGGAGGGAGGGCTGTCTCTCATCATCCATCTGGTAGTCAGTGTGGAGGGAGGGCTGTCTCTCATCATCCATCTGGTAGTCAGTGTGGAGGGAGGGCTGTCTCTCATCATCCATCTGGTAGTCAGTCTTGATGTAGGGCTGTCTCTCATCATCCATCTGATAGTCAGTGTGGAGGGAGGGTTGTCTCACATCATCCATCTGTTAGTCAGTGTGGAGGGAGGGCTGTCTCACATCATCCATCTGATAGTCCGTCTGCAGGGAGGGCTGTCTCTCATCATCCATCTGATAGTCAGTGTGGAGGGAGGGCTGTCTCTCATCATCCATCTGGTAATCAGTCTTTAGGGAGGGCTGTCTCTCATCATCCATCTGGTAGTCAGTGTGGAGGGAGGGCTGTCTCTCATCATCCATCTGGTAGTCAGTGTGGAGGGAGGGCTGTCTCTCATCATCCATCTGATAGTCAGTGTGGAGGGAGGGCTGTCTCTCATCATCCATCTGATAGTCAGTGTGGTGGGAGGGCTGTCTCTCATCATCCATCTGGTAGTCAGTGTGGTGGGAGTGCTGTCTCTCATCATCCATCTGGTAGTCAGTGTGGAGGGAGGGCTGTCTCTCATCATCCATCTAGTAGTCAGGAGGGAGGGAGGGCTGTCTCTTATCATCCATCTGATAGTCAGTGTGGAGGGAGGGCTGTCTCTCATCATCCATCTGGTAGTCAGTCTGGAGGGAGGGCTGTCTCTCATCATCCATCTGATAGTCAGTCTGGAGGGAGGGCTGTCTCTCATCATCCATCTGATAGTCAGTGTGGAGGGAGGGCTGTCTCTCATCATCCATCTGATAGTCAGTCTGGAGGGAGGACTGTCTCTAATCATCCATCTGATAGTCAGTCTGGAGGGAGGGCTGTCTCTCATCATCCATCTGGTAGTCAGTGTGGAGGGAGGGCTGTCTCTCATCATCCATCTGGTAATCAGTCTGGAGGGAGGGCTGTCTCTCATTATCCATCTGATAGTCAGTCTGGAGGGAGGGCTGTCTCTCATTATCCATCTGATAGTCAGTCTGCAGGGAGGGCTGTCTCTCTTCATCCATCTGGTAGTCAGTCTGGAGGGAGGGCTGTCTCTCATCATCCATCTGGTAGTCAGTCTGGAGGGAGGGCTGTCTCTCATCATCCATCTGATAGTCAGTCTGGAGGGAGGGCTGTCTCTCATCATTCATCTGGTAGTCAGTGTGGAGGGAGGGCTGTCTCTCTTCATCCATCTGGTAGTCTGTCAGGAGGGAGGGCTGTCTCTCATCATCCATCTGGTAGTCAGTGTGGAGGGAGGGCTGTCTCTCATCATCCATCTGATAGTCAGTGTGGAGAGAGGGTTGTCTCTCATCATCCATCTGATTCAGTCTGGAGGGAGGGCTGTCTCTCATCATCCATCTGGTAATCAGTCTGGAGGGAGGGCTGTCTCTCATCATCCATCTGGTAGTTAGTGTGGAGGGAGGGCTGTCTCTCATCATCCATCTGGTAGTCAGTGTGGAGGGAGGGCTGTCTCTCATCATCCATCTAGTAGTCAGGAGGGAGGGAGGGCTGTCTCTCATCATCCATCTGATAGTCAGTGTGGAGGGAGGGCTGTCTCTCATCATCCATCTGGTAGTCAGTCTGGAGGGAGGGCTGTCTCTCATCATCCATCTGGTAGTCAGTGTGGAGGGAGGGCTGTCTCTCATCATCCATCTGGTAATCAGTCTGGAGGGAGGGCTGTCTCTCATTATCCATCTGATAGTCAGTCTGGAGGGAGGGCTGTCTCTCATTATCCATCTGATAGTCAGTCTGCAGGGAGGGCTGTCTCTCTTCATCCATCTGGTAGTCAGTCTGGAGGGAGGGCTGTCTCTCATCATCCATCTGATAGTCAGTCTGGAGGGAGGGCTGTCTCTCATCATCCATCTGATAGTCAGTCTGGAGGGAGGGCTGTCTCTCATCATTCATCTGGTAGTCAGTGTGGAGGGAGGGCTGTCTCTCTTCATCCATCTGGTAGTCTGTCAGGAGGGAGGGCTGTCTCTCATCATCCATCTGGTAGTCAGTGTGGAGGGAGGGCTGTCTCTCATCATCCATCTGATAGTCAGTGTGGAGAGAGGGTTGTCTCTCATCATCCATCTGATTCAGTCTGGAGGGAGGGCTGTCTCTCATCATCCATCTGGTAATCAGTCTGGAGGGAGGGCTGTCTCTCATCATCCATCTGGTAGTCAGTGTGGAGGGAGGGCTGTCTCTCATCATCCATCTGGTAGTCAGTGTGGAGGGAGGGCTGTCTCTCATCATCCATCTAGTAGTCAGGAGGGAGGGAGGGCTGTCTCTCATCATCCATCTGATAGTCAGTGTGGAGGGAGGGCTGTCTCTCATCATCCATCTGGTAGTCAGTCTGGAGGGAGGGCTGTCTCTCATCATCCATCTGGTAGTCAGTGTGGAGGGAGGGCTGTCTCTCATCATCCATCTGGTAGTCAGTCTTGAGGGAGGGCTGTCTCTCATCATCCATCTGGTAGTCAGTCTTGATGTAGGGCTGTCTCTCATCATCCATCTGATAGTCAGTGTGGAGGGAGGGCTGTCTCTCATCATCCATCTGGTAGTCAGTGAGGAGGGAGGGCTGTCTCTCATCATCCATCTGGTAGTCAGTGTGGAGGGAGGGCTGTCTCATCATCCATCTGATAGTCAGTCTGGAGGGAGGGCTTTCTCTCATCATCCATCTGATAGTCTGTCTGCAGGGAGGGCTGTCTCTCATCATCCATCTGATAGTCTGTCTGCAGGGAGGGCTGTCTCTCATCATCCATCTGATAGTCAGTGTGGAGGGAGGGCTGTCTCTCATCATCCATTTGATAGTCAGTCTGGAGGGAGGGCTGTCTCTCATCATCCATCTGATAGTCAGTGTGGAGGGAGGGCTGTCTCTCATCATCCATCTGGTAGTCAGTGTGGTGGGAGGGCTGTCTCTCATCATCCATCTGATAGTCAGTGTGGAGGGAGGGCTGTCTCTCATCATCCATTTGATAGTCAGTCTGGAGGGAGGGCTGTCTCTCATCATCCATCTGATAGTCAGTGTGGAGGGAGGGCTGTCTCTCATCATCCATCTGGTAGTCAGTCTGGAGGGAGGGCTGTCTCTCATCATCCATGTGGTAGTCAGTGTGGAGGGAGGGCTGTCTCTCATCATTCATCTGGTAGTCAGTCTGGAGGGAGGGCTGTCTCTCATCATCCATCTGGTAGTCAGTGTGGAGGGAGGGCTGTCTCATCATCCATCTGGTAGTCAGTGTGGAGGGAGGGCTGTCTCTCTTCATCCATCTGGTAGTCTGTCAGGAGGGAGGGCTGTCTCTCATCATCCATCTGGTAGTCAGTGTGGAGGGAGGGCTGTCTCTCATCATCCATCTGATAGTCAGTGTGGAGAGAGGGTTGTCTCATCATCCATCTGATAGTCAGTCTGGAGGGAGGGCTGTCTCTCATCATCCATCTGATAGTCAGTGTGGAGGGAGGGCTGTCTCTCATCATCCATCTGGTAGTCAGTGTGGAGGGAGGGCTGTCTCTCATCATCCATCTGGTAGTCAGGAGGGAGGGAGGGCTGTCTCTCATCATCCATCTGATAGTCAGTGTGGAGGGAGGGCTGTCTCATCATCCATCTGGTAGTCAGTCTGGAGGGAGGGCTGTCTCTCATCATCCATCTGATAGTCAGTCTGGAGGGAGGGCTGTCTCTCATCATCCATCTGATAGTCAGTGTGGAGGGAGGGCTGTCTCTCATCATCCATCTGGTAGTCAGTCTGGAGGGAGGGCTGTCTCTCATCATCCATGTGGTAGTCAGTGTGGAGGGAGGGCTGTCTCTCATCATCCATCTGGTAGTCAGTCTGGAGGGAGGGCTGTCTCTCATCATCCATCTGGTAGTCAGTGTGGAGGGAGGGCTGTCTCTCATCATCCATCTGATAGTCAGACTGGAGAGAGGGCTGTCTCTCATCATCCATCTGGTAGTCAGTGTGGAGGGAGGGCTGTCTCTCATCATCCATCTGGTAGTCAGTCTTGAGGGAGGGCTGTCTCTCATCATCCATCTGGTAGTCAGTGTGGAGGGAGGGCTGTCTCTCATCATCCATCTGGTAGTCAGTGTGGAGGGAGGGCTGTCTCTCATCATCCATCTGATAGTCAGTGTGGAGGGAGGGCTGTCTCTCATCATCCATCTGATAGTCAGTGTGGAGGGAGGGCAGTCTCTCATCATCCATCTGGTAGTCAGTGTGGAGGGAGGGCTGTCTCTCATCATCCATCTGATAGTCAGTGTGGAGGGAGGGCTGTCTCTCATCATCCATCTGGTAGTCAGGAGGGAGGGAGGGCTGTCTCTCATCATCCATCTGATAGTCAGTGTGGAGGGAGGGCTGTCTCTCATCATCCATCTGGTAGTCAGTCTGGAGGGAGGGCTGTCTCTCATCATCCATCTGATAGTCAGTCTGGAGGGAGGGCTGTCTCTCATCATCCATCTGATAGTCAGTGTGGAGGGAGGGCTGTCTCTCATCATCCATCTGGTAGTCAGTCTGGAGGGAGGGCTGTCTCTCATCATCCATCTGATAGTCAGTCTGGAGGGAGGGCTGTCTCTCATCATCCATCTGGTAGTCAGTGTGGAGGGAGGGCTATCTCTCATCATCCATCTGATAGTCAGTGTGGAGGGAGGGCTGTCTCTCATCATCCATCTGGTAGTCAGTCTGGAGGGAGGGCTGTCTCTCATCATCCATCTGATAGTCAGTCTGGAGGGAGGGCTGTCTCTCATCATCCATCTGGTAGTCAGTGTGGAGGGAGGGCTGTCTCTCATCATCCATCTGATAGTCAGTCTGGAGAGAGGGCTGTCTCTCATCATCCATCTGTTAGTCAGTGTGGAGGGAGGGCTGTCTCTCATCATCCATCTGGTAGTCAGTCTTGAGGGAGGGCTGTCTCTCATCATCCATCTGGTAGTCAGTCTTGATGTAGGGCTGTCTCTCATCATCCATCTGATAGTCAGTGTGGAGGGAGGGCTGTCTCTCATCATCCATCTGGTAGTCAGTGAGGAGGGAGGGTTGTCTCATCATCCATCTGATAGTCAGTCTGGAGGGAGGGCTGTCTCTCATCATCCATCTGATAGTCAGTGTGGAGGGAGGGCTGTCTCTCATCATCCATCTGATAGTCAGTGTGGAGGGAGGGCTGTCTCTCATCATCCATCTGATAGTCAGTGTGGAGGGAGGGCTGTCTCTCATCATCCATCTGGTAGTCAGTCTGGAGGGAGGGCTGTCTCTAATCATCCATCTGGTAGACAGTCTGGAGGGAGGGCTGTCTCTCATCATCCATCTGATGGTCAGTCTGGAGGGAGGGCTGTCTCTCATCATCCATCTGGTAGTCAGTCTGGAGGGAGGACTGTCTCTAATCATCCATCTGGTAGTCAGTGAGGAGGGAGGGCTGTCTCTCATCATCCATCTGGTAGTCAGTCTGGAGGGAGGGCTGTCTCTCATCATCCATCTGGTAGTCAGTCTGGAGGGAGGGCTGTCTCTCATCATCCATCTGGTAGTCAGTCTGGACGGAGGGCTGTCTCTAATCATCCATCTGGTAGTCAGTGTGGAGGGAGGGCTGTCTCTCATCATCCATCTGGTAGTCAGTGTGGAGGGAGGGCTGTCTCTCATCATCCATCTGATAGTCAAATCAAATCAAATCAAATCAAATCAAATTTTATTGGTCACATGCGCCGAATACAACAGGTGCAGACATTACAGTGAAATGCTTACTTACAGCCCTTAACCAACAGTGCATTTATTTTAAACAAAAAAAGTAAGAATAAAACAACAACAAAAAAAGTGTTGAGAAAAAAAGAGCAGAAGTAAAAATAAAGTGACAGTAGGGAGGCTATATATACACAATAGAATAAAGTGACAGTAGGGAGGCTATATATACAGGGGGGTACCGTTGCATAGTCAATGTGCGGGGGCACCGGCTAGTTGAGGTAGTTGAGGTAATATGTACATGTGGGTAGAGTTAAAGTGACTATGCATAAATACTTAACAGAGTAGCAGCAGCGTAAAAAGTATGGGGTGGGGGGGCAGTGCAAATAGTCCGGGTAGCCATGATTAGCTGTTCAGGAGTCTTATGGCTTGGGGGTAGAAGCTGTTGAGAAGTCTTTTGGACCTAGACTTGGCACTCCGGTACCGCTTGCCGTGCGGTAGCAGAGAGAACAGTCTATGACTAGGGTGACTGGAGTCTTTGACAATTTTGAGGGCCTTCCTCTGACACCGCCTGGTATAGAGGTCCTGGATGGCAGGGAGCTTTGCCCCTGTGATGTACTGGGCCGTACGCACTACCCTCTGTAGTGCCTTGCGGTCAGAGGCCAAGCAGTTGCCATACCAGGCGGTGATGCAACCAGTCAGGATGCTCTCGATGGTGCAGCTGTAGAATTTTTTGAGGATCTGAGGACCCATGCCAAATCTTTTTAGTCTCCTGAGGGGGAATAGGCTTTGTCGTGCCCTCTTCACGACTATCTTGGTGTGTTTGGACCATGATAGTTCGTTGGTGATGTGGACACCAAGGAACTTGAAGCTCTCAACCTGTTCCACTACAGCCCCGTCGATGAGAATGGGGGCGTGCTCAGTCCTCTTTTTTTTCCTGTAGTCCACAATCATCTCCTTTGTCTTGGTCACGTTGAGGGAGAGGTTGTTGTCCTGGCACCACACGGCCAGATCTCTGACCTCCTCCCTATAGGCTGTCTCATCGTTGTCGGTGATCAGGCCTACCACTGTTGTGTCGTCGGCAAACTTAATGATGGTGTTGGAGTCGTGCCTGGCCATGCAGTCATGGGTGAACAGAGAGTACAGGAGGGGACTGAGCACGCACCCCTGAGGGGCCCCCGTGTTGAGGATCAGTGTGGCAGATGTGTTGTTACCTACCCTTACCACCTGGGGGCGGCCCGTCAGGAAGTCCAGGATCCAGTTGCAGAGGGAGGTGTTTAGTCCCAGGATCCTTAGCTTAGTGATGAGCTTTGAGGGCACTATGGTGTTGAATGCTGAGCTGTAGTCAATGAATAGCATTCTCACGTAGGTGTTCCTCTTGTCCAGGTGGGAAAGGGCAGTGTGGAGTGCGATAGAGATTGCATCATCTGTGGATCTGTTGGGGCGGTATGCAAATTGGAGTGGGTCTAGGGTTTCTGGGATTATGCTGTTGATGTGAGCCATGACCAGTCTTTCAAAGCACTTCATGGCTACAGACGTCAGTGCCACGGGTCGGTAGTCATTTAGGCAGGTTATCTTAGAGTTCTTGGGCACGGGGACTATGGTGGTCTGCTTGAAACATGTTGGTATTACAGACTCAGTCAGGGACATGTTGAAAATGTCAGTGAAGACACTTGCCAGTTGGTCAGCACATGCTCGGAGTACACGTCCTGGTAATCCGTCTGGCCCTGCGGCCTTGTGAATGTTGACCTGCTTAAAAGTCTTACTCACATCGGCTACGGAGAGCGTGATCACATAGTCGTCCGGAACAGCTGGTGCTCTCATGCATGCTTCAGTGTTGCTTGCCTCGAAGCGAGCATAGAAGTGGTTTAGCTCGTCTGGTAGGCTTGTGTCACTAGGCAGCTCGCGGCTGTGCTTCCCTTTGTAGTCTGTAATAGTTTTCAAGCCCTGCCACATCCGACGAGCGTCAGAGCCAGTGTAGTATGATTCAATCTTAGACCTGTATTGACTCTTTGCCTGTTTGATGGTTCGTCGGAGGTCATAGCGGGATTTCTTATAAGCGTCCGGGTTAGAGTCCCGTTCCTTGAAAGCGGCAGCTCTACCCTTTAGCTCAGTGCGGATGTTTCCTGTAATCCATGGCTTCTGGTTGGGGTATGTACGTACGGTCACTGTGGGGACGACATCATCGATGCACTTATTGATGAAGCCAGTGACTGATGTGGTGTACTCCTCAATGCTGTCTGAAGAATCCCGGAACATGTTCCAGTCTGTGCTAGCAAAACAGTCCTGTAGCTTAGCATCTGCGTCATCTGACCACTTTTTTATTAGCCGAATCACTGGTGCTTCCTGCTTCAGTTTTTGCTTATAAGCAGGAATCAGGAGGATAGAGTTATGGTCAGATTTGCCAAATGGAGGGCGAGGGAGAGCTTTGTATGCGTCTCTGTGTGTGGAGTAAAGGTGGTCTAGAGTTTTTTCCCCTCTGGTTGCACATTTAACATGCTGGTAGAAATTAGGTAGAACGGATTTAAGTTTCCCTGCATTAAAGTCCCCTGCTACTAGGAGCGCTGCATCTGGATGAGCGTTTTCCTGTTGATGAATGGCCTTGTACAACTCATTCAGTGCAATCTTAATGCCAGCATTGGTTTGTGGTGGTAAATAGACAGCTATGAAAAATATAGATGAAAACTCTCTTGGTAAATAGTGTGGTCTGCAGCTTATCATAAGATACTCTACCTCAGGCGAGCAAAACCTTGAGACTTCCTTAGTATTTGATTTGGTGCACCAGCTGTTGTTTACAAATATACAGAGACCGCCACCCCTCGTCTTACCCGAGTCTGCCGTTCTGTCCTGCCGATGTAGCGTATAGCCTGCTAGCTGAATGTTATCATTGTCGTCGTTCAGCCACGACTCCGTGAAACATAAGATATTACAGTTTTTAATGTCCCGTTGGTAGGATAACCGTAATCTTAAATCGTCCATTTTATTCTCCAAAGCTTGAACGTTGGCTAATAGGATTGATGGGAGAGGCAGTTTACTCGTTCGCCGTCGGATCCTTACAAGGCACCCCGACCTACGTCCACGATATCTCCGTCTCTTCCTCACGCGAATGACGGGGATCTGGGCCTTGTCGGGAGTCTGTAGAATATCCTTCGCGAACGCCTCGTTGAAGAAAAAGTGTTCGTCCAACGCGAGGTGAGTAATCGCTGTCCTGATATCCAGAAGCTCTCTTTGGTTATAAGAGACGATGGCATAAACATTATGTACAAAATAAATTACAAATAACGCGGAAAAACACACATAATAGTACAATTGGTTAGAGGGCTGTAAAACGGCAGCCATCTTCTTCCGGCGCTGTCATGTCCATCTGCAGGGAGGGCTGTCTCTCATCATCCATCTGATAGTCAGTGTGGAGGGAGGGCTGTCTCTCATCATCCATCTGGTAGTCAGTGTGGAGGGAGGGCTGTCTCTCATCATCCATCTGGTAGTCAGTCTTGAGGGAGGGCTGTCTCATCATCCATCTGGTAGTCAGTCTTGATGTAGGGCTGTCTCTCATCATCCATCTGATAGTCAGTGTGGAGGGAGGGTTGTCTCACATCATCCATCTGTTAGTCAGTGTGGAGGGAGGGCTGTCTCACATCATCCATCTGGTAGTCAGTCTTGAGGGAGGGCTGTCTCTCATCATCCATCTGATAGTCCGTCTGCAGGGAGGGCTGTCTCTCATCATCCATCTGATAGTCAGTGTGGAGGGAGGGCTGTCTCTCATCATCCATCTGATAGTCAGTCAGGAGGGAGGGCTGTCTCTCATCATCCATCTGGTAATCAGTCTTTAGGGAGGGCTGTCTCTCATCATCCATCTGGTAATCAGTGTGGAGGGAGGGCTGTCTCTCATCATCCATCTGGTAGTCAGTGTGGAGGGAGGGCTGTCTCTCATCATCCATCTGATAGTCAGTGTGGAGGGAGGGCTGTCTCTCATCATCCATCTGATAGTCAGTGTGGAGGGAGGGCTGTCTCTCATCATCCATCTGGTAGTCAGTGTGGTGGGAGTGCTGTCTCTCATCATCCATCTGGTAGTCAGTGTGGAGGGAGGGCTGTCTCTCATCATCCATCTGGTAGTCAGTGTGGAGGGAGGGCTGTCTCTCATCATCCATCTGATAGTCAGTGTGGAGGGAGGGCTGTCTCTCATCATCCATCTGGTAGTCAGTCTGGAGGGAGGGCTGTCTCTCATCATCCATCTGATAGTCAGTCTGGAGGGAGGGCTGTCTCTCATCATCCATCTGATAGTCAGTGTGGAGGGAGGGCTGTCTCTCATCATCCATCTGATAGTCAGTCTGGAGGGAGGACTGTCTCTAATCATCCATCTGATAGTCAGTCTGGAGGGAGGGCTGTCTCTCATCATCCATCTGGTAGTCAGTGTGGAGGGAGGGCTGTCTCTCATCATCCATCTGGTAATCAGTCTGGAGGGAGGGCTGTCTCTCATTATCCATCTGATAGTCAGTCTGGAGGGAGGGCTGTCTCTCATTATCCATCTGATAGTCAGTCTGCAGGGAGGGCTGTCTCTCTTCATCCATCTGGTAGTCAGTCTGGAGGGAGGGCTGTCTCTCATCATCCATCTGATAGTCAGTCTGGAGGGAGGGCTGTCTCTCATCATCCATCTGATAGTCAGTCTGGAGGGAGGGCTGTCTCTCATCATTCATCTGGTAGTCAGTGTGGAGAGAGGGCTGTCTCTCATCATCCATCTGATAGTCAGTGTGGAGAGAGGGTTGTCTCTCATCATCCATCTGATTCAGTCTGGAGAGAGGGTTGTCTCTCATCATCCATCTGATTCAGTCTGGAGGGAGGGCTGTCTCTCATCATCCATCTGGTAATCAGTCTGGAGGGAGGGCTGTCTCTCATCATCCATCTGGTAGTCAGTGTGGAGGGAGGGCTGTCTCTCATCATCCATCTGGTAGTCAGTGTGGAGGGAGGGCAGTCTCTCATCATCCATCTGATAGTCAGTGTGGAGGGAGGGCAGTCTCTCATCATCCATCTGATAGTCAGTGTGGAGGGAGGGCTGTCTCTCATCATCCATCTAGTAGTCAGGAGGGAGGGAGGGCTGTCTCTCATCATCCATCTGATAGTCAGTGTGGAGGGAGGGCAGTCTCTCATCATCCATCTGGTAGTCAGTCTGGAGGGAGGGCTGTCTCTCATCATCCATCTGATAGTCAGTCTGGAGGGAGGGCTGTCTCTCATCATCCATCTGATAGTCAGTGTGGAGGGAGGGCTGTCTCTCATCATCCATCTGGTAGTCAGTGTGGAGGGAGGGCTGTCTCATCATCCATCTGATAGTCAGTCTGGAGAGAGGGCTGTCTCTCATCATCCATCTGGTAGTCAGTGTGGAGGGAGGGCTGTCTCTCATCATCCATCTGGTAGTCAGTCTTGAGGGAGGGCTGTCTCTCATCATCCATCTGGTAGTCAGTCTTGATGTAGGGCTGTCTCTCATCATCCATCTGATAGTCAGTGTGGAGGGAGGGCTGTCTCTCATCATCCATCTGGTAGTCAGTGAGGAGGGAGGGCTGTCTCTCATCATCCATCTGGTAGTCAGTGTGGAGGGAGGGCTGTCTCATCATCCATCTGATAGTCAGTCTGTAGGGAGGGCTGTCTCTCATCATCCATCTGATAGTCTGTCTGCAGGGAGGGCTCTCTCTCATCATCCATCTGATAGTCAGTGTGGAGGGAGGGCTGTCTCTCATCATCCATTTGATAGTCAGTCTGGAGGGAGGGCTGTCTCTCATCATCCATCTGATAGTCAGTGTGGAGGGAGGGCTGTCTCTCATCATCCATCTGGTAGTCAGTGTGGTGGGAGGGCTGTCTCTCATCATCCATCTGATAGTCAGTGTGGAGGGAGGGCTGTCTCTCATCATCCATTTGATAGTCAGTGTGGAGGGAGGGCTGTCTCTCATCATCCATCTGATAGTCAGTCTTGAGGGAGGGCTGTCTCTCATCATCCATCTGGTAGTCAGTGAGGAGGGAGGGCTGTCTCTCATCATCCATCTGATAGTCAGTGTGGAGGGAGGGCTGTCTCTCATCATCCATCTGATAGTCAGTGTGGAGGGAGGGCTGTCTCTCATCATCCATCTGATAGTCAGTGTGGAGGGAGGGCTGTCTCTCATCATCCATCTGGTAGTCAGTCTTGAGGGAGGGCTGTCTCTCATCATCCATCTGGTAGTCAGTCTTGAGGGAGGGTTGTCTCTCATCATCCATCTGATAGTCAGTATGGAGTGAGGTCTGTCTCTCATTATCCATCTGATAGTCAGTCTGTATATATACAGTATATATATATGTGTCTGCTGCAAAGTTTTAATGCTAACTGTTCACCAACTGTATCTGCTGCTGATAAATGTACCTGCTGCTATTTGTTACCAGGTTCTAATGCTAACGGTATCTGCTGCTATTTATTACCAAGTTCTAATGCTAACAGTACCTGCTGCTATTTGGTATCGGATGTAGTTTTATTAATGTATGGGAACACATATTGTGACGATCGTTTACAGACGGGACGGACAAAGGCGCAGCGTGATATGCATACATGTTTATTTATACTGAATAAACACCACGACAAAACAACAAATGAAACGAAACGTGAAGTCCAAGGTAGACAAACAACACACCTCACACGGAACAAGATCCCACAACCCACTAGTGCCAATAGGCTACCTAAGTATGGTCCCCAGTCAGAGACAACGAGCGACAGCTGCCTCTGATTGGGAACCACACCGGCCAACAGAGATCTATACGATCTAGATCTAAACCTAGAAAATACAACATAGAACATACCACACAGAAAATACACACCCTGACTCAACAAATACCAGTCCCCAGAGTCAGGGCGTGACAGTACCCACCCCCCCCCCCCCCAAAGGTGCGGACTCCGACCGCACAGCATAAACATAACAGGGTAGGGGCCGGGTGGGCATTCCGCCTCTGAGGCGGATCCGGCTCAGGGCGTGACGACCACTTACTCTCCGCCTTCCTGTTGCGCCCCTGGTCTGGTCTGAACCTCGGCACGCTGCTTCCCCTCTCCTTCCTCCCACGAAGTACCAAGCCCTATCTGGACCCTGGTGTGGGAGACCCCGAACCTGGAGAGGGGCTGACGTCTGGGTCTGGACTGGAGCCGCTGACCGGAGCTGGACCGGGCACCGGTGGAGCGGACTGCTCTGGCTCCGGAGTGGAGCAGCTGACCGGAGCTGAACTGGGCACCGGTGGAGCGGACTGCTCTGGCTCCGGAGTGGAACAGGCACGGGCCGTGCCGGACTGGACACATGCACCACTGGCTTGGTGCGAGGGACAGGAACAGGCTGGGCCGGGCTGGCGACGCGCACCACTGGCTTGGTGCGAGGGACAGGAACAGGCCGGGCCGGGCTTGCGACGCGCACCACTGGCTTGGTGCGAGGGGCAGGAACAGGCCGGGCCGGGCTGGCGACGCGCACCACTGGCTTGGTGCGAGGAGCAGGAACAGGCCGGGCCAGGCTGGCGACGCGCACCACTGGCTTGGTGCGAGGAGCAGGAACAGGCCGGGCCGGGCTGGCGACGCGCACCACTGGCTTGGTGCGAGGGGCAGGAAAAGGCCGGACCGGGCTGGCGACGCGCACCACTGGCTTGGTGCGAGGAGCAGGAACAGGCCGGACCGGGCTGGCGACGTGCACCACTGGCTTGGTGCGAGGGGCAGGAACGGGTCGGGCCATACTGGGAACACGCACCACTGGCTTAGTGCGGGAAGCAGGAACGGGCCGGACCGGACTGGCAACACGCACCACTTGCTTGGTGCGAGGAGCGGGACTGGGTTCCTTTATTAACCCCCGCTCCTTCTGCTGCCTAACCAGCTCCTCTCGCCGTGCCTCTACACTCTCCTTCTCCCTTATAGCCTCCTGTAGCGCCTCCCTCTGACCGAATAACTCCTGCTCCCTCTGAGCCAACAGCCCCCGTAACATGGTGGCCTCCTCTCCTAACCTGCAGACCCACCCTTTAACGGCCTCCTGCTGCCTCATCGTCCACACTGTGTGCCCCCCCCCCAAAATGTTATTGGGGTTGCCTCTCGGGTCTCCGTCGTCGGCACTCCTCCTCCCGTGAGGACTCCTCTAGGAGCCCCCACAAGTTAGGGAACAGAACCTCGTCGTCGTCGTCATCCTCCGACTCCTCAGTATAATACTGTTCCCACTCCTCTTCCCATGGTCGTAGGGACCCAATCTAAAAACCGACCGGGTGCAGTGGTCGGGGCTCTTCTCTCTCGCTCCCCGACCACCCCTTTAGCCCCCCAAAAAAATGTTCTTGGGGCTGTCTCACGGGCTTCCTCCTCGACCGGCGTCCTCTGCGTTGCCGTTGCTCCTCTCCTGCCTGGGTATTTACCTTCGCCCATGGCCCTTTCCCCGCGAATATCTCTTCCCATGACCACAATTTGCCCACCTGGGACATGGCTATTCGCTTCTCCTGGGCACGCTGCTTGGTCCTCGTTTGGTGGGATCTTCTGTCACGATCTTTTACAGACGGGACGGACCAAGGCGCAGCGTGATATGCATACATGTTTATTCATACTGAATAAACACCACAACAAAACAACAAATGAAACAAAACGTGAAGTCCAAGGTAGACAAACAACATACCTCACACGGAACAAGATCCCACAACCCACTAGTGCCAATAGGCTACCTAAGTATTGTTCCCAGTCAGAGACAACGAGCGACAGCTGCCTCTGATTCGGAACCACACCGGCCAACATAGATCTACACAATCTAGATCTAAACCTAGAAAATACAACATAGAACATACCACACAGAAAATACACACCCTGACTCAACAAATACGAGTCCCCAGAGTCAGGGCGTGACATATATATATATAACAATTATAAAGAGAAATAAAACTTCCCATACATTAATAAAACTACATCCGATACCAAATAGCAGCAGGTACCGTTAGCATTAGAACTTGGTAATAAATAGCAGCAGATACCGTTAGCATTAGAACCTGGTAACAAATAGCAGCAGATACCATTTTATTTTCAGAGCTTTTCGAATCAACCATTTTTTCCCCCCTCTCTTTCTATGAAACAAGGATACTCGTTGGGTCTCAGGATGCCCGAACACCTTTTAAAAGATTTTTCCAATAAAGGAGACAATACTTTCAGGAATGTGGAACTGCGATTCTGTAAGTCCGTTGTACATTTTTCGAATGGCAAAAAAACTGCAACTTGGTTTAACCACAATTAAAAAGTGGTTGGGGTTTCATTTTTCCAACACACAATAATACATGTCTTTGCAAATTATGAAATAGTTATCATCAACCTTGTCTTGTCTGAGTCAAGCTTAATATTTGCAATGTGATTAACGAGGTAAAGGCTTTTCTACGTCAAAAATGATCTGATTGGCTGTATGAATAGAGTGCTAGAAATCCATTCACTTATTGCAGGGTTCTTCAATTCCGGTCCTGGAGGGCCGAAACACTTCTGTTTTTTATTTCTACCTGGTAGTTAATTGCACTCACCTGGTGTCCCAGGTCTGAATTAGCCCCTGATTAGAAGGAGAGGATGAAAAACAGAGGCGTTTCGGCCCTCCAGGACTGGAATTGAAGAACCCTGACTTATTGCATTGCCAAAATAGGTGCAAAAAGGTTCCCTTTTCAGTCCTAGATTTCAGGCAATTTGGCGAGGTGTCTGGGAAAATACGATTTAATTTAACAGGAGTAAAATAAAACTTGGAAATGAATTTGTGGTTAGTTTCCTTAATATTCAGACTAGTAAGTGGGTAGTGTATCTCATTAAAGATCTCAAGCCATACCTCCTCATCAAACCAAAATAATTTCCCCACATCCTTCTTTCCATTCTACCTGATAATTAATTGCACCCACCTGGTGTCCCAGGTATAAATCAGTCTCCTGATTAGAGGGGGACAATGGAGAAATTCATTGGAACTGGCTTTGCGGTCCAGAGTTGAGTTCGAAGGGTATAGATTATGTAGTGAATATTATAAGTTATGTAGTTAATGTTATAGGTTATGTAGTGAATATTATAGGTTATGTAGTGAATGTTATAGGTTATGTAGTGAATGTTATAGGTTATGTAGTGAATGTTATAGGTTATGTAGTGAATGTTATAGTTTATGTAGTGAATGTTATAAGTTATGTAGTGAATGTTACAGGTTATGTAGTGAATGTTATAGGTTATGTAGTGAATTTTATAAGTTATGCAGTGAATGTTATAGTTTATGTAGTTAAAGGTAGGTTATGTAGTGAATGTTACAGGTTATGTAGTGAATGTTATAGGTTATGTAGTGAATGTTATAGGTTATGTAGTGAATATTATAGGTTATGTAGTGAATGTTATAAGTTATGTAGAAAATTGTATAGGTTATGTAGTGAATGTTATAGGTTATGTAGTGAATGTTATAGGTTATGTAGTGAATGTTATAGGTTATGTAGTGAATGTTACAGGTTATGTGGTCTGGATAATATGGGCCAAAAAAACCCAGGGCTAGTTAATTTGTGAACTGTTAGAATCATGGAAATATAATGATTATTCTAATTCTATAGGTAGAATATAGTGGGAAGCACCTTGAATATGTTGTTCTTTGACATGACAACGAATTAATGAGCCAGGGATTAATTATTGACAGTGTAGGAATCAAAGTGTTGGTCAGTGTTTCCAGGGGACCCTAATTAGATGTTACATTACATGTTTCTTACCTCCTGTAGCTAGCTAGCTAACATATTCATGTTTCACCAATTCCTCTCTGATTTAGAAGATACCATTGCACAAACATGCTTACAGTGCCCTCAGAAAGTATTCATACCCCTTGACTTATTCCATATTTTGTTGTTACAGCCTGAATTCAAAATTGATGAAATTGATTTTGTTCACACAATACCCCATAATGGCAAAGTGAAAACATGTTTTTAGAATTTTTTGCAAGTTTATTGAAAATGAAATACAGTAAGTATTCACACAACTGAGTCAATACTTTGTAGAAGCACCTTTGGCAGTGATTACAGCTGTGAGTCTTTCTGGGTAAGTCTTTAAGAGCTTTCCACACCTGGATTGTGCAACATTTGCCCGTTATTCTTTTCAAAATTCTTCAAGCTCTGTCAAATTGGTTGTTGATCATTGCTAGACAACCATTTTCTGGTCTTCCCATAGATTTTGAAGTAGATTTAAGTCAAAACTGTAATTCGGCAACTCCAGTGTAGATTTGGCCTTATGTTTTAGATTATTGTCCTGCTGAAAGGTGAATGAATCTCCCAGTGTCTGATGAAAAGCAGACTAAACCAGGTTTTCCTCTAGGACTTTGCCTCCCCAGTCCATAACGATTACAAGCATACCCATAAGATGATCAGTAATGTGTTGTCCCCTCAGTAGTGTGTTGTCCCCTCAGTAGTGTGTTGTCCCTCAAATCCACCCCTCATAACCCTTTAACCCTTCTCTACACTTATCCTGTCCTCATTTCTCCCCACTTCTCCCCTCTCTCTCGCTCTCTCGCTCTCTCGCTCTCTCGCTCTCTCGCTCTCTCGCTCTCTTGCTCTCTCTCTCTATATATATATATATATATACATATACAGTGAGGGAAAAAAGTATTTGATCCCCTGCTGATTTTGTATGTTTGCCCACTGACAAAGAAATGATCAGTCTATAATTTTAATGGTAGGTTTATTTGAACAGTGAGAGACAGAATAACAACAAACAAATCCAGAAAAACACATGTCAAAAATGTTATAAATTGATTTGCATTTTAATGAGGGAAATAAGTATTTGACATCCTCTCAATCAGAAAGATTTTCTGGCTCCCAGGTGTCTTTTATACAGGTAACGAGCTGAGATTAGGAGCACACTCTTAAAGGGAGCGCTCCTAATCTCAGTTTGTTACCTGTATAAAAGACACCTGTCCACAGAAGCAATCAATCAATCAGATTCCAAACTCTCCACCAAGGCCAAGACCAAAGAGCTCTCCAAGGATGTCAGGGACAAGATTGTAGACCTACACAAGGCTGGAATGGGCTACAAGACCATCGCCAAGCAGCTTGGTAAGAAGGTGACAACAGTTGGTGCGATTATTCGCAAATGGAAGAAACACAAAATAACTGTCAATCTCCCTCGGCCTGGGACTCCATGCAAGATCTCACCTTGTGGAGTTGCAAAGATCATGAGAACGGTGAGGAATCAGCTCAGAACTACACGGGAGGATCTAGTCAATGATCTCAAGGCAGCTGGGACCATAGTCACCAAGAAAACAATTGGTAACACACTACGCTGTGAAGGACTGAAATCCTGCAGCGCCCGCAGGGTCCCCCTGCTCAAGAAAGCACATATACAGGCCCGTCTGAAGTTTGCCAATGAACATCTGAATGATTCAGAGGAGAACTGGGTGAAAGTGTTGTGGTCAGATGAGACCAAAATCGAGCTCTTTGGCATCAACTCAACTCGCCGTGTTTGGAGGAGGAGGAATGCTGCCTATGACCCAAGAACACCATCCCCACAATCAAACATGGAGGTGGAAACATTAAGCTTTGGGGGTGTTTTTCTGCTAAGGGGATAACTTCACCGCATCAAAGGGACGATGGACGGGGCCATGTTCCGTCAAATCTTGGGTGAGAACCTCCTTCCCTCAGCCAGGGCATTGAAAAGTCGTGGATGGGTATTCCAGCATGACAATGACCCAAAACAATGACTCGAAACCTTAATGACTTGGAGAAGATCTGCAAAGAGGAGTGGGACAAAATCCCTCCTGAGATGTGTGCAAACCTGGTGGCCAACTACAAGAAACGTCTGACCTCTGTGATTGCCAACAAGGGTTTTGCCACCAAGTACTAAGTCATGTTTTGCAGAGGGGTTAAATGCTTATTTCTCTCATTAAAATGCAAATCAATTTATACCATTTTTGACATGTGTTTTTCTGGATTTTTTTGTTGTTATTCTGTCTCTCACTGTTCAAATAAACCTACCTCTCTTTCTATCTTACATGTTTCTATCTCTCTCTCTGTATCGGTGAATCATCTCTGGAGTCTTTAATTAAACAACTGCAGGCGACAGCACACACACACTCACTGATCTGGATGCTATTTATTATCATTATCAGTGTGAAAAGGGGCTCTCTTTTAACACAAACTAATGAGGCATGAGGCACTTTTTCTGTGTGTTCAGGATTTTGCACCTGTGTGTGTGTTTGCAGTGAGGGCACCCTATGTGTCAGGGGAAAAATGCACAACTGAATGCCGAGAACCCTGTGCTGCCTCCTCTCCTCCCCGCTGTTCTAACCAGGTCAGATGCATAGCAAGTGAACAGGAGGAGGGAGCAGGTGTTTGTGTGTGTGTGTCTGTGTCTGTGTGTAACACAGCATTAGGGTGTCAGTGTCAAGCAGTTGAAAGCAGAGCCAGTCTAAAGCAGGTGGTGCGGATAGCAGGACAGACAGCAGCAAACATGTCGCATTCTCTAACCCTCTCTTTCACTCTCTCTCCAATACTGTGTATATATATATATATATATATATACTGTATATATACTGTGTACTGAGATATGTATATATACTGTGTACTGAAATATATATATATATATATATATATATATATATACAGTGGGGAAAAAAAGTATTTAGTCAGCCACCAATTGTGCAAGTTCTCCCACTTAAAAAGATGAGAGAGGCCTGTAATTTTCATCATAGGTACACGTCAACTATGACAGACAAAATGAGAAAAAAAAATCCAGAAAATCACATTGTAGGATTTTTAATGAATTTATTTGCAAATTATGGTGGAAAATAAGTATTTGGTCAATAACAAACGTTTCTCAATACTTTGTTATATACCCTTTGTTGGCAATGACACAGGTCAAATGTTTTCTGTAAGTCTTCACAAGGTTTTCACACACTGTTGCTGGTATTTTGGCCCATTCCTCTATGCAGATCTCCTCTAGAGCAGTGATGTTTTGGGGCTGTCGCTGGGCAACACAGACTTTCAACTCCCTCCAAAGATTTTCTATGGGGTTGAGATCTGGAGACTGGCTAGGCCACTCCAGGACCTTGAAATGCTTCTTACGAAGCCACTCCTTCGTCGCCAGGGCGGTGTGTTTGGGATCATTGTCATGCTGAAAGACCCAGCCACGTTTCATCTTCAATGCCCTTGCTGATGGAAGAAGGTTTTCACTCAAAATCTCACGATACATGGCCCCATTCATTCTTTCCTTTACACGGATCAGTCGTCCTGGTCCCTTTACAGAAAAACAGCCCCAAAGCATGATGTTTCCACCCCCATGCTTCACAGTAAGTATGGTGTTCTTTGGATGCAACTCAGCATTCTTTGTCCTCCAAACACGACGAGTTGAGTTTTTACCAAAAAGTTCTATTTTGGTTTCATCTGACCATATGACATTCTCCCAATCCTCTTCTGGATCATCCAAATGCACTCTAGCAAACTTCAGACGGGCCTGGACATGTACTGGCTTAAGCAGGGGGACACGTCTGCCACTGCAGGATTTGAGTCCCTGGCGGCGTAGTGTGTTACTGATGATAGGCTTTGTTACTTTGGTCCCAGCTCTCTGCAGGTCATTCACTAGGTCCCCCCGTGTGGTTCTGGGATTTTTGCTCACCGTTCTTGTGATCATTTTGACCCCACGGGGTGAGATCTTGCGTGGAGCCCCAGATCGAGGGAGATTATCAGTGGTCTTGTATGTCTTCCATTTCCTAATAATTGCTCCCACAGTTGATTTCTTCAAACCAAGCTGCTTACCTATTGCAGATTCAGTCTTCCCAGCCTGGTGCAGGTCTACAATTTTGTTTCTGGTGTCCTTTGACAGCTCTTTGGTCTTGGCCATAGTGGAGTTTGGAGTGTGACTGTTTGAGGTTGTGGACAGGTGTCTTTTATACTGATAACAAGTTCAAACAGGTGCCATTAATACAGGTAACGAGTGGAGGACAGAGGAGCCTCTTAAAGAAGAAGTTACAGGTCTGTGAGAGCCAGAAATCTTGCTTGTTTGTAGGTGACCAAATACTTATTTTCCACCATAATTTGCAAATAAATTCATAAAAAATCCTACAATGTGATTTTCTGGATTTTTTTTCCTCAATTTGTCTATCATAGTTGACGTGTACCTATGATGAAAATTACAGGCCTCTCTCATCTTTTTAAGTGAGAAACTTGCACAATTGGTGGCTGACTAAATACTTTTTTTCCCCACTGTGTATATACACACTACCAGTCAAAAGTTTGGACACACCTACTCATTCAAGGGTTTTTCTTTATTTTTACTATTTTTTACATTGTAGAATAATAGTGAAGACATCACAACTATGAAATAACACATATGGAATCATATAGTAACCAAAAATATTTTATATTCTTCAAATAACCACCCTTTGCCTTGATGACAGCTTTGCACGCTCTTGACATTCTCTCAACCAGCTTCATGAGGTAGTCACCTGGAATGCATTTCAATTAACAGGTGTGACTTCTTAAAAGTTAATTTGTGGAATTTCTTTCCTTCTTAATGCATTTGAGCCAATCAGTTGTGTTGTGACAAGGTATTCAGAAGATAGCCCTATTTGGTAAAAGACCAAGTCCATATTATGGCAAGAACAGCTCAAATAAGCAAAGAGAAACGACAGTCTATCATTACTTTAAGACGTGAAGGTCAGTCAATATGGAACATTTCAAGAACTTTGAAAGTTTCTTCAAGTGCAGTCGCAAAAACCATCAAGTGCTATGATGAAACTTGCTCTCTTGAGGACCACAACAGGAATGGAAGACCCAGAGTTACCTCTGCTGCAGAGGATAAGTTCATTAGAGTTACCAGCCAAATTGCAGCCCAAATTAATGCTTTACTTAGTTCAAGTCACAGACACATCTCAACATTACCTGTTCAGAGGGGACTGTGTGAATCAGGCCTTTATGGTCGAATTGCTGCAAATAAACCACTACTAAAGGACACCAATAAGAAGAGACCTGCTTGGGCCAAGAAACACAAGCAATGAACATTAGACCGGTGGAAATGTGTCCTTTGGTCTGGAGTCCAAATTTGAGATTTCTGGTTCCAACCTCCATGTCTTTGTGAGACGCGGTGTGGGTGAACGGATGATCTCCGCATGTGTAGTTCCCTTCGTAAAGCATGGAGGAGGAGGTGTTATGGTGTGGGGGTGCTTTGCTGGTGACACTGTCTGTGATTTATTTAGAATTCAAGGCACACTTAACCAGCATGAATACCACAGCATGCTGCAGCGATACGCCATCCCATCTGGTTTGGGCTTAGTGGGACTATCATTTGTTTTTCAACCGAACAATGACCCAACACACCTCCAGGCTGTGTAAGGGCTATTTTACCAAGAAGGAGAGTGATGGAGTGCTGCATCAGATGACCTGGCCTCCACAATCCCCCAACCTCAACCCAATTGAGATGGTTTCGGATGCGTCCGACGGCAGAGTGAAGGAAAAGCAGCCAACAAGTGCTCAGCATATATGGGAACTACTTCAAAACTGTTGGAAAAGCATTCCAGGTGAAGCTGGTTGAGAGAATGCCAAGATTGTGCAAAACTGTCATCAAGGCAAAGAGTGGCTATTTGAAGAATCTCAAATATAAAATATATTTTGATTTGTTTAACACTTTTTTGGTTACTACATGATTCCATATGTATACTTTCATAGTTTTGATGACTTCACTATCATTCTACAATGTAGAAAATAGTAAAAATAAAGAAAAAAACCTGGAATGAGTAGGTGTGTCCAAATTTTTGACAGGTACTGTATATATATTTATACAGTGCCTTCAGAAAGTATTCAGACCTGAATAATGGAGGCCAGTGTGTATTTGAGGACCTTCAATGCTGCAGATATGTTTGGGCACCCTTCCCCAGATCTGTGCCTCGACACAATCCTGTGTCGGAGCTCTACGGACAATTCATCCCACCTTCTGGCTTGGTTTTTACTCTGACATGCACTGTCAACTGTGGGACCTTATATAGACAGGTGTGTGCCTTTCCAAATCATGTCCAATCAATTGAATTTACCACAGGTGGACTCCAATCATTAGAAATGTCTAAAAACGAATGAATGAATACTAATGTAAATAAGGTATTTCGGTTAAAAATGTTAATACATTTGCAAAAATTTCTAAAAACCTGTTTTCGCTTTGTCATTATGGGGTTCTGTGTGGATTGCTGAGGAATAGTTTTTTATTTCATCCATTGTAGAATAAGGCTGTAACGTAACAAAATGTGGAAAAAGTCAAGGGGTCTGAATACTTTCCGAAGGCACTGTGAATAAATATACAGTACCAGTCAAAATATATATATACTATATATATATATATATATATATATATATATATATATATATATATATATATATATATATATATATATATATATATATATATATATATATATACAAGTAAATAAATATACAAACTGTATGTTTACAAGTGAAATAAACAATAAACAAAAGTGAGAAGAAACAAAAAGTAACATTGCATCTCTCTCTTTTTCTCTCCCGGTCCCCCGCTGCAGGTGTGAGAAGGAGAGGGTGTGTGTAGCAGAGGTGAGGAAGCATCTGTTGACTGCTGGAGAGGCTGTCAGCCTGTTACCCTGAAGACTACCTCCATCTGTCTCTCTCTGGGCCGTAGAGCCTGAGGACAGCCTCTCTCTCTGGGCATACAGGCAGGCCTGGGGCTGAGGTCTGCCGCCCTCTGTGGATCTCCTGGGCCTCAGACTGAGGGTCTTTGTTAAGGACTGTGTGAACAGCAGTAGCAGCAACAGAAACCATGGAGGTGGCTATGGTGGACTTTGAAAGTCTGGACGACATCGACAGCAGCCTGGAAGATGAGCTGGACAACCCAGATGATCTGACCACAGCCCTGACGGTCGATTACCCTGATGAGACCACAGCCCTGACGGTCGACATGCCCCCCGAACAATACTCCTTCCCCAGCTCCCACCACCTCCTCTCCACCCTGCCCAATCACACCTCCACCCCCCAGCCTCACCGCCCCTCCTCACACAACCCCCACGAGTGGCACACCTCCCCCTGTCCGTCCCCCTCCCCCAATACTTTGGGCGTGCCCCAGTCGCCCCTCATGTCAGCCCACAGCAGGAGGGGGCGCCTTAGCTGTGCCAGCATCATCGCCAACTGGCAGATGTTGCTTAATAGTGAGACCCAGACGCAGAGCGAGACCATATTCAGCCGGCTGGCTCAGGAGTGCTGCGAGGATGTGTTCGTGGACAAGACAGGGCTAGACGACGGAGACCAGAAGGTCATCATCAACATCGCCGGGCTGCGCTTCGAGACGCAGCTCAAAACCCTCCACCAGTTCCCTGAGACCCTTCTGGGGGACCCTATGAAGAGGATGGACTACTTTGACCCCATGAGGAATGAGTATTTCTTCGACAGGAACCGGCCCAGCTTCGACGGCATCCTCTACTACTACCAGTCAGGAGGGAAGATCCGCCGGCCGGCCAACGTTCCGCTGGATGTGTTTGCTGATGAGATCGTGTTCTATGAGCTGGGGAGTGACGCCATGGAGCAGTTCAGAGAGGACGAGGGCTTCATCAAAGAAGAGGAGATCCCTCTCCCGACCAATGAGATGTACCATCAGTTCTGGCTGCTGTTCGAGTACCCCGAGAGCTCCAACGCGGCGCGTGGCGTGGCGCTGGTCTCCGTGTTCATCATCGTTATCTCAATCATCATCTTCTGCATGGAGACGCTACCGGAGTTCCGGGATAACTCCCTGGACCCCGTCCTACCCACCACCGTCATGCAGCTGATGCCTTTCGATGGGAACCAATCGCTGGGCGGCCTCGGGTCCTTGTTCCCGCCCTCGGCCACGCCCAAAACCATCACCTCCACGTTCTCCGACCCTTTCTTCATCATCGAGACGGCCTGCATCGTCTGGTTCTTCTTCGAGCTGGTTGTCCGCTTCGTGGTCTGCCCCTCCAAGAGCGACTTCTTCCACAACCTCATGAACATCATCGACATCGTCTCCATCATCCCCTACTTCGTCACCTTGGTAACGGAGCTGGTCACCACCCCGGACCAGAACTCCAGCCAGAACATGTCCCTGGCCATCCTTCGTATCATCCGTCTGGTCAGGGTGTTCAGGATCTTCAAGCTGTCCAGACACTCCAAGGGGCTCCAGATCCTGGGCCAGACACTGAAGGCCAGCATGCGGGAGCTGGGCCTCCTCATCTTCTTCCTCTTCATCGGAGTCATCCTCTTCTCCAGCGCCATCTACTTCGCCGAGGTGGACGAGCCCAGCACGCAGTTCGTCAGCATCCCCGACGGGTTCTGGTGGGCCGTGGTCACCATGACTACAGTGGGCTACGGCGACATGTGCCCGATCACCATGGGGGGAAAGATGGTGGGGACGCTCTGCGCCATCGCTGGCGTGTTGACCATCGCCCTGCCCGTACCCGTCATCGTGTCCAACTTCAACTACTTCTACCATCGGGAGACGGAGCAAGAGGACAAGCAGCCGATGGCGGATGCATCAGAGCTGGCCATGAAGGCCTCAGGAGAGAGTAAACATGGAAGTAGCACCTCACTGAACAAGACCAACGGGACCTGGCAGAGAAACTAGTTCACTGGCCTCTGAGACACGGAGACTGACCGGTCCACTGTGGAAGAGACCGACTGGGACAGAGAGACATTATGGAGACTGACTGATCTTTCTACAGAGAGACTTAGACTAACATTGTCTCTTCTAAGACTGTAGAAGAGACAACGTGAGACAGAGAGACACAGACAGACTTACCTGTCCACATATCCACTGTGAGGACAGACAGACACAGAGTGACCTGTCCATTATGGAAGATAGCGACTGAGACAGAGAAAGACTGAGCTGTGAGACACTAATCCTCTCCTGTCCTCGGGGAGAAAGACATAAAGTCACCCCTGTGGGAAGATACAGTGATACCTGCCCTTTACTGTCAGATAAAGATGGTCTGGAAACCTTTTTTAAAGTGAGAGACAGTGTTAGGCTTGCTAGGAGATCAGCGTGCATGGAGTCGTGTGTTGCTTTTCTTGACGATGACGCTTCATTTTTTGTATATTTTATCATAAACAACTTTTACCTCCTCAGTGTAAATAAGTGAATAGTGACTGTTAACAACTTAATACCCATAGTGACAGTGTTGTACTGCTACCGTATAAAATACATTTGTTTTACCACTATCAAACATCTCTCATCCCATTCAGATGAATAGCTGAAGATTCAGATCGTTTAACTAATATCATAACTATCATACGGTAGACTGTCTGGATTGTGTATGTTTAAATGTATTTGTTGATACATTTATTTGTGCATTTTGATAATTATATACATGTGTTTATTTATTAGTTTAAGGATCTATTATTGTATTTATGATGTTATTTTACTACTATTTCATTATAACATTTGATGATTGTTAGATTCGATGTTTTCTGTCCAGTTGTCCAGTTCTCCTCCGTCATTGGTTGAGTCCCAAATGACACCCTATCCCCTATGTCAGGGTTCTTTAATTCCGGTCCTGGAGGGCCGAAACACTTCTGTTTTTTATTTCTACCTGGTAGTTAATTGCCCAGGTCTGAATTAGCCCCTGATTAGAAGGAGAGGATGAAAAACAGAGGTGTTTCGGCCCTCCAGGACCGGAATTGAAGAACCCTGCCCTATGTAGTGCACTACCACTATGGGCCCTGGTCAAAAGCAGTGCACTACATAGGGGACAGGGTGCCATTTGGGACTTCCTCTTTCAAACGTTAACAGCAGCAATACGAATGATTGCCATACTCTACAGTATAATGCTGATGAAACGGTATTCTACAGCTGGGAAAGAAAAGGGATGAAATAAGAATGTATATTTGAGTAATTTAGCGGACGCTCTTATCCAGAGCCACTCACGGTTAGAGCATTCATCTTAAGATAGTGAGACAACAGAATATCCCAGTCATAGTAAGACAATTTTTCCTCAATAAACGGCATAAAGGATTAACAAAAATTCAGGAGAAAGGACCAGACTTGAATGTAACACTTAACTAGTTGCCTTGAACGTAACTCCCCAAACAAGCACCAGCTGCTGCTAACTGCTAATCAGCCTCAACACCTGTTCTCCTTAATCACCACTACCACCCTACTTAAACCTTAATCACCACTACCACCCTACTTAAACCTTAATCACCACTACCACCCTACTTAAACCTTAATCACCACTACCACCCTACTTAAACCTTAATCACCACTACCACTACCACCCAACTTAAAACTTAATCACCACTACCACCCTACTTAAACCTTAATCACCACTACCACCCTACTTAAACCTTAATCACCACTACCACCCAACTTAAAACTTAATCACCACTACCACCCTACTTAAACCTTAATCACCACTACCACCCTACTTAAACCTTAATCACCACTACCACCCTGCTTAAACCTTAATCACCACTACCACCCTACTTAAACCTTAATAACCACTACCACCCTACTTAAACCTTAATCACCACTACCACCCTACTTAAACCTTAATCACCATTACCACCCTACTTAAACCTTAATCACCACTACCACCCTACTTAAACCTTAATCACCACTACCACCCTACTTAAACCTTAATCACCACTACCACCCTACTTAAACCTTAATCACCACTACCTACCCTACTTAAACCTTAATCACCACTACCACCCTACTTAAACCTTAATCACCACTACCACCCTACTTAAACCTTAATCACCACTACCACCCTACTTAAACCTTAATCACCACTACCACCCTACTTAAACCTTAATCACCACTACCTACCCTACTTAAACCTTAATCACCACTACCACCCTACTTAAACCTGACTTAACAACCACTCCTCCTCTCTGTTTTGTGTCGCGTGCAAGACGCTGCGTGACTAGCCATGATTTATCGAAAGGGCTACTCAAAGTTTCCTTAGTTACTTAAGGTAGCTTACGCTGAAAAATATATATAAACACAACAAGTAAAGTGTTGGTCCCATGTTTGACGAGCTGAAATAAAAGAGCCCAGAAATGTTCCATACGCACAAAAAGCTTATTTCTCTCAAATTTTGTGCACAAATTTGTTTACATCCCTGTTAGTGAGCATTGCTTCTTTGCCAAGATAATCCATCCACCTGACAGGTGTGGCATATCAAGAAGCTGATTAAACAGCATGATCATTACACAGGTGCACCTTGTGCATGGGACAATAAAAGCCATTCTAAAATGTGCATTTTTGTCAGACAACACAATGCCACAGATGTCTCAGGTTTTGAGGGAGCATGCAATTGGCATGCTGACTGCAGGAATGTCCTCCAGAGCTGTTGACAGATAATTGAATGTTCATTTCTCTACCATAAGCCACCTCCAATGTTGTTTAAGATAATTTGGCAGTACATCCAACCGGCCTCACAACTGCAGACCACGTATAACCACGCCAGCCCAGGATCTCCACATCCGTCTTCTTCACCTGCGGGATCGTCTGAGACCAACGACCAGGACAGCTGATGAAACTGTGGGTTTGCGCAACCGAAGAATTTCAGTTCACAAACTGTCAGAAACGGTCTCAGGGAAGCTCATCTGCGTGCCCGTCATCCTCACCAGGGTCTTAACCTGACTTCAGTTCGGCATCGTAACCGACTTCAGTGGGCTAAAGCTTACCTTCGATGGCCACTGGCACGCTGGAGAAGTGAGCTCTTCACAGATTAATCCTGGTTTCAACTGTACAGGGAAGATGGCGTCGTATGGGCGAGCGGTTTGCTGATGTCAACATTGTGAACAGAGTGCACCATGATGGCAGTGGGGTTTTGTTATGGGGAGGCATAAGCTATGGACAACGAACAGAATTGCATTTTATCAATGGCAATTTGAATACACAGAGATACCGTGACGAGATCCTGAGGCCCATTGTCGAGTCATTCATCTGCCGCCATCACCTTATGCTTTAGCATGATAATGCACAGCCCCATCTTGCAAGGATCTGTACACAATTCCTGGAAGCTGAAAATGTCCCAGTTCTTCCAAGGCCTGCATACTCACCAGACATGTCACTCATTGAGCTTGTTTGGGATGCTCTGGATCTACGTGTACGACAGCGCGTTCCAGTTACCGCCAATATCCAGAACTTTGCACAGCCATTGAAGAGGAATGGGACAACATTCCACAGGCCAATATCAACAGCCTGATCAACTCTAAGCGAAGGAGAGGTGTCGCGCTGCATGAGTCAAATTGTCGTCACACCAGATACTGACTGGTTTTCTGATCCACGCCCATACTTTTTTTTAAGGTAACAGATGCATTTCTGGGTTCCCAGTCATGTGATATCCATAGATTAGGGCCTAATTTATTTATTTCAATTGACTGATTTCCTTATATGAACTGTAACTCAGTAAAATCTTTGAAATTGTTGCATGTTGCATTTATATTTTTGTTCAGTATTACATACTTCGTTTACAATGGAGATTGATCTTACCACCTCGGATTGCAAGATGTTTTCAGACCAAGTTCCAGACTCTCCCAAGATGTTTTCAGACCAAGTTCCAGACTCTCCCTAGATGTTTTCAGACCAAGTTCCAGACTCTCCCAAGATGTTTTCAGACCAAGTTCCAGACTCTCCCAAGATGTTTTCAGACCAAGTTCCAGACTCTCCCAAGATGTTTTCAGACCAAGTTCCAGACTCTCCCAAGATGTTTTCAGACCAAGTTCCAGACTCTCCCAAGATGTTTTCAGACCAAGGTCCTCTGTAGCTCAGCTGGTAGAGCACGGCGCTTGTAACGCCAAGGTAGTGGGTTCGATCCCCGGGACCACCCATACACAAAAAAAAATGTATGCACACATGACTGTAAGTTGCTTTGGATAAAAGCGTCTGCTAAATGGCATATTATTATTATTATTATTATTATGTTTTCAGACCAAGTTCCAGACTCTCCCAAGATGTTTTCAGACCAAGTTCCAGACTCTCCCTAGATGTTTTCAGACCAAGTTCCAGACTCTCCCAATATGTTTTCAGACCAAGTTCCAGACTCTCCCAAGATGTTTTCAGACCAAGTTCCAGACTCTCTCTTCTCCATTATCAGGGACAAACCACCTCTAACCAGACGGCTGCGGTCCGTTGTCTCGGTGCCCCGCCACCGTTCCAGGCCTCACAAAGAACCGGTCTCCAGGCCGACCTCCCCACCGCCATGCATGGACGGCTCGGGCTCCGCCCATCCCGCCAATCTACAGAACCTCTCCCCTCTGCTACCGCTTCCACTTCTGAGGCATCCAAAACCATGCCTCGAGTGCTGTCGGACTGGACCGTTTCCGGGATACGTTCAAACAAGGCCGAGCTGTTCCGCCTGTACGTTGGCTGCCTGGGGGGTAAGCACATGGCTCCCACCCAGAAGCAGCCTTTAAACATCCCATACGCTATGGCTCCACCTCCTGCCAAGGGCCTTCCTGTCCCATTGTCTACCTCATCATCAGCTCTCCACCCCTCCCTCCCTGCCCTTGTCTCCACCTCTGACAGCCATCCCCACCTTGTACGCCTGCTTAGGCCCCTTGGCTTCCTCCGGCCTCGCTGGCTCCGTGACCGCTGCCTTGACAGTGGCTCACCCTCTCTCTCTGCCAGCGACCACCTCTCTCTCTCAGCATACTGTTTCCTTTACCCCCCCCCCCCCCACCTCTCACGCTCTGTCTCTGCCGACGTTGCAACCAGAGAGGAGTGAGAGAGAGGGAGATAGGAAGAGAGAGAGAGACATAGAGGGGGGGGAGGGGGGAGAGTAAGCAGTAGGGGAAGCTGAATACCACCTCTCTCTCTCAGCATACTGATTCCTTTACCCCCCCAGGGACATGAATAAAGGAGTAAAGGGTAATGAACAGATGTAGTTGCCAAGGTTCTCCTAACATGATGATACAGATACAGGGTCTACCAGTGTAACATGATGATACAGATACAGGGTCTACCAGTGTAACATGATGATGCAGGGTCTACCAGTGTAACATGATGATACAGATGCAGGGTCTACCAGTGTAACATGATGATGCAGGGTCTACCAGTGTAACATGATGGTACAGATACAGGGTCTACCAGTGTAACATGATGATGCAGGTGCAGGGTCTACCAGTGTAACATGATGATGCAGGGTCTACCAGTGTAACATGATGATACAGGGTCTACCAGTGTAACATTATGATACATATACAGGGTCTACCAGTGTAACATGATGATACATATCATTTCTTTGTATTTGTTTATCAGGACTTCAGACATAATGGACATGACGTAGAATACAGGCTATAACTGGAAACTATTTTACTATAACTATTTCAATGTATTAACTATTCGTTAGAGAAGAGAGCCATATTGTTATGTTTTGGTGAGTTACTGTAAGTTACTGTATCTGAGAATATTGTCTTACTTCACAGTGGATGATGTGTCCCAACAAGGGGTTGGAATCGTTTCAGGGAACAGAACAGAATACTGGAAAAGAACAAACAGAATCATGACCGGGAAGGAAAGTGATCTATACTGTTCCGGAACAGAACTGTTATTTTAAAAGGAACCGGTTAATAACATTAGTTTATGTTCCAGGCATTTCTTTCCAGTCACACAAAAAAACGCAACAAACTGCCTGTATTGGAAACTTTAATAGATTTGTTTCAGTTTGTACCCACCTAGTGGTGATTGTTATAATTACCATTGTAATTGCACTTCCAGTTTTTACCATAGAAGGAGAATGTTTATTTATTTTTATTTCACCTTTATTTAACCAGGTAAACCAGTTGAGAACAAGTTCTCATTTACAACTGCGACCTGGCCAAGATAAAGCAAATCAGTGCGATAAAAACAACAACACAGAGTTACATATGGGGTAAAACAAAACATAAAGTCAAAAAATACAACAGAAAATATATATACAGTGTGTGCGAATGTAGTAAATTATGGAGGTAAGGCAATAAATAGGCCATAGTGCAAAATAATTACAATTTAGTATTAACACTGGAGTGATAGATGTGCAAGAGATGATGTGCAAATAGAGATAGTGGAGTGCAAATGAGCAAAATAAATAACAATGTAAATAACAATATGGGGATGAGGTAGTTGGGTGAGCTAATTTCAGATGGGCTGTGTACAGGTGCAGTGATCGGTAAGTTGCTCTGACAACTGATGCTTAAAGATAGTGAGGGAGATAAGAGTCTCCAGCTTCAGAGATTTTTGCAGTTCGTTCCAGTCATTGGCAGCAGAGAACGGGAAGGAATGGCGGCCAAAGGAGGTGTTGGCTTTGGGGATGACCAGTGAGATATACCTGCTGGAACGCATACTACGGGTGGGTGTTGCTATGGTGACCAATGAGCTAAGATAAGGCGGGGATTTGCCTAGCAGTGATTTATAGATGACCTGGAGCCAGTGGGTTTGGCGACAAATGTGTAGTGAGGGCCAGCCAACGAGAGCGTACAGGTCACAGTGGTGGGTAGTATATGGGGCTTTGGTGACAAAACGGAGGGCACTGTGATAGACTACATCCAATTTGCTGAGTAGAGTGTTGGAAGCTATTTTGTAAATGACATCGCCGAAGTCAAGGATCGGTAGGATAGTCAGTTTTACGAGGGCATGTTTGGCAGCATGAGGGAAGGAGGCTTTGTTGCGAAATAGGAAGCCGATTTCTAGATTTAGCTTTTGATTGGAGATGCTTAATGTGAGTCTGGAAGGAGAGTTTACGGTCTAACCAGACACCTAGGTATTTGTAGTTGTCAGACCCGTCGTACCTTGCAGTGTTAAGTCTAGCTGCTATCTATCAATTTTCTTCCCTTCATTTTGTCTCTTATGACAGCATTATCAGTAAGTGAACATAATTCTAAAATTATATATTTACATATGTAACATTATTTTGAGAAATACAGTTTGGAAATCGCTAGCAATTGCAGCAAGGCCCTCATTCAAAAGAATTGCATGGACAGCTAGCATAGCCATTAGAAGTATTATCATTGTGTTTATTTTCATTAGCTTAGTGTAGCTCAGCTTACAAAGTTAACTTTGTTTATTGAATTGCTGTGCATTTAATTATTATTATTATTTTTTTAAAAAAATTCATGGGGTAGATCAGCTTAATATTTGCTCTGCATTTATTGTTATGTGTGCAAAGCTGTCATCAAGGCAAAGGGTGGCTTTTAACACTTTTTTGGTTACTATATGATTCCATATGTGTTATTTCATAGTTTTGGTGTCTTCACTATTATACTACAATGTATAAAATTGTAAAAATAAAGAAAAACCCTTGAATGAGTAGGTGTTCTAAAAAATTTCACCGGTAGTGTATGTGACTGACCGGCTCGATTTGGTCTTATGTAGCAAATTTGAAATTGTGTTTTTTACATTGGATAAAAGTAGAGACTCAGAGCTAGAAAATTGTATATCATACACTACAGTTGAGGAACAATGGGAACGTCAGTCACTGGTTGTTCTCTTGTTATGTCAGTCACTGGTTGTTCTCTTGTTATGTCAGTGTGGTTGTTCTCTTGTTATTTACATTTACATTTTAGTCGACGCTCTTATCCAGAGCGACTTACAGTTAGTGAATACATCTTTTATACTGGCCCCCCGTGGGAATCGAACCCGCAACCCTGGCGTTGCAAACGCCATGCTCTATCAACTGAGCTACATCCCTGCCGGCCATTCCCTCCCCTACCCTGGACGACGCTGGGCCAATTGTGCGCCGCCCATGAGTCTCCCGGTCGCGGCCGGCTGCGACAGAGCCTGGATTCGAACCAGGATCTCTAGTAGCACAGTTAGAACTGCGATGCAGTGCCTTAGACCACTGCGCCACTCAGGAGCTTATGTCATTGTGGTTGTTCTCTTGTTATGTCAGTGTGGTTGTTCTCTTGTTATGTCAGTGTGGTTGTTCTCTAGTTATGTCAGTGTGGTTGTTCTCTTGTTATGTCAGTGTGGTTGTTCTCTTGTTATGTCAGTCACTGGTTGTTCTCTTGTTATGTCAGTGTGGTTGTTCTCTTGTTATGTCAGTGTGGTTGTTCTCTTGTTATGTCAGTGTGGTTGTTCTCTTGTTATGTCAGTGTGGTTGTTCTCTTGTTATGTCAGTCACTGGTTGTTCTCTTGTTATGTCAGTCACTGGTTGTTCTCTTGTTATGTCAGTGTGGTTGTTCTCTTGTTATGCCAGTGTGGTTGGTCTCTTGTTATGTCAGTCACTGGTTGTTCTCTTGTTATGTCAGTGTGGTTGGTCTCTTGTTATGTCAGTCACTGGTTGCGCTCTTGTTATGTCAGTGTGATTGTTCTCTTGTTATGTCAGTGTGGTTGTTCTCTTGTTATGTCAGTGTGGTTGTTCTCTTGTTATGTCATTGTGGTTGTTCTCTTGTTATGTCAGTGTGGTTGTTCTCTTGTTATGTCAGTGTGGTTTTTCTCTAGTTACGTCAGTGTGGTTGTTCTCTTGTTATGTCAGTGTGGTTGTTCTCTTGTTATGTCAGTGTGGTTGTTCTCTTGTTATGTCAGTCACTGGTTGTTCTCTTGTTATGTCAGTGTGGTTGTTCTCTTGTTATGTCAGTGTGGTTGTTCTCTTGTTATGTCAGTCACTGGTTGTTCTCTTGTTATGTCAGTCACTGGTTGTTCTCTTGTTATGTCAGTCACTGGTTGTTCTCTTGTTATGTCAGTGTGGTTGTTCTCTTGTTATGTCAGTGTGGTTGTTCTCTTGTTATGTCAGTGTGGTTGTTCTCTTGTTATGTCAGTCACTGGTTGTTCTCTTGTTATGTCAGTCACTGGTTGTTCTCTTGTTATGTCAGTGTGGTTGTTCTCTTGTTATGTCAGTGTGGTTGTTCTCTTGTTATGTCAGTGTGGTTGTTCTCTTGTTATGTCAGTGTGGTTGTTCTCTTGTTATGTCATTGTGGTTGTTCTCTTGTTATGTCAGTGTGGTTGTTCTCTTGTTATGTCAGTGTGGTTGTTCTCTTGTTATGTCAGTGTGGTTGTTCTCTTGTTATGTCAGTGTGGTTGTTCTCTTGTTATGTCAGTGTGGTTGTTCTCTTGTTATGTCAGTGTGGTTGTTCTCTTGTTATGTCAGTGTGGTTGTTCTCTTGTTATGTCAGTGTGGTTGTTCTCTTGTTATGTCAGTGTGGTTGTTCTCTTGTTATGTCAGTCACTGGTTGTTCTCTTGTTATGTCAGTGTGGTTGTTCTCTTGTTATGTCAGTGTGGTTGTTCTCTTGTTATGTCAGTGTGGTTGTTCTCTTGTTATGTCAGTCACTGGTTGTTCTCTTGTTATGTCAGTCACTGGTTGTTCTCTTGTTATGTCAGTGTGGTTGTTCTCTTGTTATGTCAGTGTGGTTGTTCTCTTGTTATGTCATTGTGGTTGTTCTCTTGTTATGTCAGTCACTGGTTGTTCTCTTGTTATGTCAGTCACTGGTTGTTCTCTTGTTATGTCAGTGTGGTTGTTCTCTTGTTATGTCAGTGTGGTTGTTCTCTTGTTATGTCAGTGTGGTTGTTCTCTTGTTATGTCAGTGTTGTTGTTCTCTTGTTATGTCAGTCACTGGTTGTTCTCTTGTTATGTCAGTGTGGTTGTTCTCTTGTTATGTCAGTGTGGTTGTTCTCTTGTTACGTCAGTGTGGTTGTTCTCTTGTTATGTCAGTCACTGGTTGTTCTCTTGTTATGTCAGTCACTGGTTGTTCTCTTGTTATGTCAGTGTGGTTGTTCTCTTGTTATGTCAGTGTGGTTGTTCTCTTGTTATGTCAGTGTGGTTGTTCTCTTGTTATGTCAGTGTGGTTGTTCTCTTGTTATGTCAGTCGTGGTTGTTCTCTTGTTATGTCAGTCGTGGTTGTTCTCTTGTTATGTCAGTGTGGTTGTTCTCTTGTTATGTCAGTCACTGGTTGTTCTCTTGTTATGTCAGTCACTGGTTGTTCTCTTGTTATGTCAGTGTGGTTGGTCTCTTGTTATGTCAGTCACTGGTTGCTCTCTTGTTATGTCAGTGTGATTGTTCTCTTGTTATGTCAGTGTGGTTGTTCTCTTGTTATGTCAGTGTGGTTGTTCTCTTGTTATGTCATTGTGGTTGTTCTCTTGTTATGTCAGTGTGGTTGTTCTCTTGTTATGTCAGTGTAGTTTTTCTCTAGTTACGTCAGTGTGGTTGTTCTCTTGTTATGTCAGTGTGGTTATTCTCTTGTTATGTCAGTGTGGTTGTTCTCTTGTTATGTCAGTCACTGGTTGTTCTCTTGTTATGTCAGTGTGGTTGTTCTCTTGTTATGTCAGTGTGGTTGTTCTCTTGTTATGTCAGTGTGGTTGTTCTCTTGTTATGTCAGTCACTGGTTGTTCTCTTGTTATGTCAGTCACTGGTTGTTCTCTTGTTATGTCAGTCACTGGTTGTTCTCTTGTTATGTCAGTGTGGTTGTTCTCTTGTTACGTCAGTGTGGTTGTTCTCTTGTTGTGTCAGTCACTGGTTGTTCTCTTGTTGTGTCAGTCACTGGTTGTTCTCTTGTTATGTCAGTCACTGGTTGTTCTCTTGTTATGTCAGTCACTGGTTGTTCTCTTGTTATGTCATTGTGGTTGTTCTCTTGTTATGTCAGTGTGGTTGTTCTCTTGTTATGTCAGTGTGGTTGTTCTCTTGTTATGTCAGTGTGGTTGTTCTCTAGTTATGTCAGTGTGGTTGTTCTCTTGTTATGTCAGTGTGGTTGTTCTCTTGTTATGTCAGTGTGGTTGTTCTCTTGTTATGTCAGTCACTGGTTGTTCTCTTGTTATGTCAGTGTGGTTGTTATCTTGTTATGTCAGTGTGGTTGTTCTCTTGTTATATCAGTGTGGTTGTTCTCTTGTTATGCCAGTGTGGTTGGTCTCTTGTTATGCCAGTGTGGTTGGTCTCTTGTTATGTCAGTCACTGGTTCTTCTCTTGTTATGTCATTGTGGTTGGTCTCTTGTTATGTCAGTCACTGGTTGTTCTCTTGTTATGTCAGTGTGATTGTTCTCTTGTTATGTCAGTGTGGTTGTTTTCTTGTTAAGTCAGTGTGGTTGTTCTCTTGTTATGTCAGTGTGGTTCTTCTCTTGTTATGTCAGTCACTGGTTGTTCTCTTGTTATGTCAGTGTGGTTGTTCTCTTGTTATGTCAGTAACTGGTTGTTCTCTTGTTATGTCAGTGTGGTTGTTCTCTTGTTATGTCAGTCACTGGTTGTTCTCTTGTTATGTCAGTGTGGTTGTTCTCTTGTTATGTCAGTCACTGGTTGTTCTCTTGTTATGCCAGTGTGGTTGGTCTCTTGTTATGTCAGTCACTGTTTGTTCTCTTGTTATGTCAGTGTGGTTGTTCTCTTGTTATGTCAGTTACTGGTTGGTCTCTTGTTATGTCAGTCACTGGTTGTTCTCTTGTTATGTCAGTGTGGTTGTTCTCTTGTTATGTCAGTGTGGTTGTTCTCTTGTTATGTCAGTCTCTGGTTGTTCTCTTGTTATGTCATCTGGTGTGTCTTTATGTTATAGCTGGGTCTGGTGTGTCTTTATGTTATAGCTGGGTCTGGTGTGTCTTTATGTTATAGCTGGGTCTGGTGTGTCTTTATGTTATAGCTGGGTCTGGTGTGTCTTTATGTTATAGCTGGGTCTGGTGTGTCTTTATGTTATAGCTGGGTCTGGTGTGTCTTTATGTTATAGCTGGGTCTGGTGTGTCTTTGGCCTCTTACTCTAACTGCAGACAAGGGAAGAAAATATGTGAAAACAGTAAGACAGGTTGGCATGGGGAGAAGAGAGGAGAGGAGAGGAGAGGAGAGGAGAGGAGATGGAGAGGAGAGGAGAGGAGATGGAGAGGAGATGGAGAGGAGATGGAGAGGAGAGGAGAGGAGAGGAGAGGAGAGGAGAGGAGAGGAGAGGAGAGGAGAGGAGAGGAGAGGAGATGGAGATGATATGGAGAGGAAGAGAGGAGAAGGAGAGGAGAGTCTTTAAAGAGAGGAGGGAGAAAAGAGATAGAGGTTGGCATGGGAGGAGAGGAGAGGAGAGGAGAGAGGAGAAGGAGAGGAGAGGAGAGAGAGAGAGAGGAGGAGGAGAGGATAGTCTTTAAAAAAAACACAAATATAAGGAGTGCCTAGCACTGGGATTGAACCCGCGAGCCTCGGAGCTGGAGCTTACGCCCATCCGACATCCCCATCCACAATGTCCTAGCAAGCCGCGAGCCTAGTTGGCGGTAATAGCGCTCACCGTTGTCCCTATTGACCGTTATTGACATCCTGGGGACCCGGACGGACATGGAATATCGCCTTGGATCTGGTTTGACCTGGCTGAGGGATGAGAAGGGGAGACAGTTTCCCCCCGCAGCGTCAGCTGGTCTGGTATCAAGGCTTCCGTCATTACTATCAGTAACTTCTGCTTTCACTGTAACAGGACACACAGTAGCGGTGCGTGGGTTAAATCACTGGGGAAGCCAAGCCAGAAAAAAATTCCATATTACAGCCTGTGTGTTCTGATAATTGCGTTGTTTGCTATATAACCTGTTAGTTTGTATGCCTTGACACCGTGATATATAAGCCTATGTCCGAGACAGTAAGAAGACACAGTAGCAGAATAAATTCAACCACACCTTTGTTTCATCACAAAACCGGACAGCAACGTCTGTCTGGTGAACCCCACAAAACCGGAGAGCAACGTCTGTCTGGTGAACCCCACAAAACCGGAGAGCAACGTCTGTCTGGTGAACCCCACAAAACCGGAGAGCAACGTCTGTCTGGTGAACCCCACAAAACCGGAGAGCAACGTCTGTCTGGTGAACCCCACAAAACCGGAGAGCAACGTCTGTCTGGTGAACCCCACAAAACCGGAGAGCAACGTCTGTCCCCACAACAGCTGTTTTCTTTTTGACTATCATCTCTGTTTCTACCAGACATTCCACTGATTTCAAATCTCAGTCAACATCTTTCGTGACAACAACACTGTTGATCGCCGTTTCTTCCCCATCACTGTCGTCAGAAGACTCTACAATGTCTGGTTCAAATAAAATGTTTTTACCTAAATCAGGGATTTCCTCACCGTCTGATTCATTTTCAGAGTCAGAGAGAGTCAGCATGGACCGTCGTCCTCCTGAAAGTAGTCCATCACAACTTTTCCCCACTGATCTTTGTCGATAGCACCTGTTAAATTCAGGGCAGTTCTTGATATTCTTCTAAAAAAGTTGTGGTAGAAAGGATTACCTGCACATACTGAGCAGCTCATGTTATAGACAGAAGCATGCTACATGGCAGACCAATCCCAACTCATCTCTCGGCATGTCCAGCCCATCCGTTATCTCAGCCAATCATCAGTTACTGGTTGTTCTCTTGTTATGTCAGTTACTGGTTGTTCTCTTGTTATGTCAGTTACTGGTTGTTCTCTTGTTATGTCAGTTACTGGTTGTTCTCTTATGTCAGTTACTGGTTGTTCTCTTGTTATGTCAGTTACTGGTTGTTCTCTTGTTATGTCAGTTACTGGTTGTTCTCTTGTTATGTCAGTTACTGGTTGGTCTCTTGTTATGTCAGTGTGGTTGTTCTCTTGTTATGTCAGTGTGGTTGTTCTCTTGTTATGTCAGTGTGGTTGTTCTCTTGTTATGTCGGTCACTGGTTAGTCTCTTGTTATGTCATGTTATGAGAGGAGAGGAGAGGAGAGGAGAGGAGAGGAGAGGAGAGGAGAGGAGAGGAGAGGAGAGGAGAGGAGAGGAGAGGGAAAACAGGGATAGAGGTTGACATGGGAGGAGAGGAGAGGAGAGGAGAGTCTTTAAAAAAGCACTGGGATTGAACCCGCGTGCCTCGGAGCTGGAGTTTACGCCCATCCGACATCCCCATCCACAATGTCCTAGCAAGCCGCGAGCCTAGTTGGTGGTAATAGCGCTCACCGTTGTCCCTAGTGACCGTTATTGATATCCTGGGGACCCAGACGGACATGGAATATCGCCTTGGATCTGGTGGCTGAGGGATGAGAAGGGGAGACAGTTTCCACCCGCAGCGTTAGCTGGTCTGGTATCAAGGCTTCCGCCATTACTATCAGTAACCTCTGGACCTCCAGTCCAGGTAGGGGGTTGATGACAGGTGTCTCTCCCTCTGCTTTCACTGTAACAGGACACACAGTAGCGGTGCGTGGATAAAATCACTGGGGAAGCCAAGCCAGAAAAAAATGCCACATTACAACCTATGTGTTGTGATAATTGTGTTGTTTGCTCTATAACCTGTTAGTTCAAATGCCTTGACATCTTTATATAGGCCTAAAGGTTGAGACAATAAGAAGACACAGTGGCAGAATAAATTCAACCACACCTTTGTTTCATCACAAAACCGGAGAGCAACGTCTGTCTGGTGAACCCCACAAAACTGGAGAGCAACGTCTGTCTGGTGAACCCCACAAAACCGGAGAGCAACGTCTGTCTGGTGAACCCCACAAAACCGGAGAGCAACGTCTGTCTGGTGAACCCCACAAAACCGGAGAGCAACGTCTGTCTGGTGAACCCCACAAAACCGGAGAGCAACGTCTGTCCCCACAACAGCTGTTTTCTTTTTGACTATCATCTCGGTTTCTACCAGACATTCCACTGATTTCAAAACTCAGTCAACATCTTTCGTGACAACAACACTGTTGATCGCCGTTTCTTCCCCATCACTGTCGTCAGAAGACTCTACAATGTCTGGTTCAATTAAAATGTTTTTACCTAAATCAGGGATTTCCTCATCGTCTGATTCATTTTCAGAGTCAGAGAGAGTCAGCATGGCACAATCATCCTCCAGAAAGTAGTCCATCACAACTTTTCCCCACTGATCTTTGTCGATAGCACCTGTTAAATTCAGGGCAGTTCTTGATATTCTTCTAAAAAAGTTGCGTTAGAAAGGATTACCTGCACATACTGAGCAGCTCATGTTATAGACAGAAGCATGCTACATGGCAGACCAATCCGAACTCATCTCTCGGCATGTCCAGCCCATCCGTTATCTCAGCCAATCATGGCTAAAGGAAGGTCCCTGTATTTTTCCGTGGCTAAACCAACTAGGCTCATAATTTAACAATTGTATTCATATTTACAGATGGCATACAAGTTTGTTAATAAGGCACATGAAACTTCACATGTTCCAGAAAGCCTTTCTACAACAACAAAAAAACGCATTTTGATTAAAACTATTTTTAAAAACGTTCAAATGCCTCTCCTGTGAAGTAGCGACAACACATGCCTAGCTTGTCCGTTAGCTTATAATAATAATATAATAATATGCCATTTAGCAGACGCTTTTATCCAAAGCGACTTACAGTCATGTATGCATACATTTTTACGTATGGGTGGTCCCGGGGATCGAACCCACTACCCTGGCGTTACAAGCGCCGTGCTCTACCAGCTGAGCTACAGAGGACCAGCTTAACTTCCTTCCATGGGCAACGTTAGCTAGTTAGCATTAGCCTTCTACATCTAGCTTCATATTGAACTTCCATCCTCTGTCCAGGGGCACAACAATGTATGAATTTATGGTTGGATCAGAATCAGTGTTACAATCATTGGCCATTGCAGAGAATTAAGTAAAAACCACAGGTCCAAATCCCTATCTCCATCCTGGCTTATTTAATACATTCAGACTATTGCGATTTGAAGGAAAATTCTGAAAACAGAGAGACGAAAGATACACACACACACTCACACACACCGTCTCTCTCTCTCTTTCTCTCTTTCTTTCTCTCTCTCTCACACACACCGTCTCTCTCTCTCTTTCTCTCTCTCTCACACACACCGTCTCTCTCTTTCTCTCTCTCTCACACACACCGTCTCTCTCTCTCTTTCTCTCTCTCTCACACACACATCTCTCTCTCTCTCTCTCTCTCTCACACACCCACACGCATAGGAATAATGGCCTGGGCTGTTTTTCATTGTTCGGGCCACTTAGTTCCAGTGAAGGGAAATCTCAGCGCTACAGCATACAATGACATACTAGACAATTCTGTGCTTCCAACTTTGTGGCAACAGTTTGGGGAAGGCCTTTTCCTGTTTCAGCATGAAAATGCCCCTGTCCACAAAGCGAGGTCCATACAGAAATGGTTTGTTGAGATCGGTGTGGAAGAACTTGACTGGCCTGCACAGAGCCCTAACCTCAACACCATCAAACACCTTTGGGATTAATTGGAACGCCGACTGCGAGCCAGGCCTAATCGCCCAACATCAGTGCCCGACCTCACTAACGCTCTTGTGGCTGAATGGAAGCAAGTCCCCGCAGCAATGTTCCAACATCTAGTGGAAAGCCTTCCCAGACGAGTGGAGGCTGTTATAGCAGCATAGGGGGGACCAACTCCATATTAATGCCCATGATTTTGGAATGAGATGTTCGACAAGCAGGTGTCCACATACTTTTGGTAATGTAGTGTAGCTGGATTATAAGGTTTCTCAACTCCAGTCAGTGTCCCATTCGTGTATACAGGTCTCCATCTCAACCAATCAGCCCCATCAACATCGCTCAATTAAACAGTTAATAAGTAGCCTATTTGAAATCACTCTAACTGTATATACAGTGCATTCGGAAAGTATTCAGACCCCTTTCCTTTTCCAAATTTTTACGTTACAGCCTTATTCTAAAATTGATTAAATAAAAATAATCCTCATCAATCTACAAACAATACCCCATAATGATGAAGTGAAAACAGGTTTTGAGACAATTTAAGAAACAGAAATACCTTATTTACATAAGTATTCAGACCCTTTGCTATGAGACTCGGAATTGAGCTCAGGTGCAGTTTCCATTGATCATCCTTGATTGGAGTCCATCTGTGGTAAATTCAATTGATTGGACATGATTTGGAAAGGCACACACCTGTCTATATAAGGTCCCACAGTTGACAATGCATGTCAGTGCAAAAACCAAGCTTTGGAACCACCAAGACTCTTCCTAGAGCTGGCCGCCCGGCCAAACTGAGCAATCGGGGGAGAAGGGCTTTGGTCAGGGAGGTGACCAAGAACCCGATGGTCACTCTGACAGAGCTCAAGAGTTTGTCTGTGGAGATGGGAGAACCTTCCAGAAGGACAACCATCTCTGCAGCACTCCACCAATCAGGCCATAATGGTAGAGTGGCCAGACGGAAGCCACTCCTCAGTAAAAGGCACTTGACAGCCCGCTTGGAGTTTGCCAAAAGTCACTTAAAGGACTCTCAGACCATGAGAAACAAGATTCTCTGGTCTGATGACTGGGAGACTAGTCAGGATCGAGAGAAAGATTAATGGAGCAAAGTACAGAGAGATCCCTGAAGAAAACCTGCTCCAGAGCGATCAGGACCTCAGACTGGGACGAAGGTTCACCTTCCAACAGGACAACGACCCTAAGCACACAGCCAAAACAATGCAGGAGTGGCTTCGGGACAAGTCTCTGAATGTCCTTGAGTGGCCCAGCCAGAACCCGGACTTGAACCAGATCTAACATCTCTGGAGAGACCTGAAAATAGCTGTGCAGCAACGCTCCCCATCCAACCTGACAGAGCTTGAGAGGATCTGCAGAGAAGAATGGGAGAAACTCCCCAAATTCAGGTGTGCCAAGGTTGTAGCGTCATACCCAAGAAGACTTGAGGCTGTAATCGCTGCCAAAGGTGCTTCAACAAAGTACTGAGTAAAGGGTCTGAATAATTATGTAAATGTGATATTTCCGTTTTTGGGGGGGAATAAATATGCAAGAAATTCTACAAACCTGTTTTTGTTTTGTAATTATGGGGAATTGTGTGTAGATTGATGAGGGGAAAAAACGACTTAATCCATTTTAGAATAAGGTTGTAATGTAACAAAATGTGGAAAAGGTGAAGGGGTCTGAATACTTTCCGAATGCACTGTATTAACAGGTTCATATGCCATGAAGCAAGAACTAGTTTCCTGTCCAGGGTGTTTCCTGTCCAGGGTGTTTCCTGTCCAGGGTGTTTTCTGTCCAGGGTGTTTCCTGTCCACATCAATGTGCCACAGAAACAGGAGAAACATGCTTAATTATCCAGGACTTAGGGCTCTATTCAATCCGTATTGTGGAAATTCAGCACTGAAGCCTAATTGAAATTTAAAGGCAATGTTTCCGCGTTTGCAGACACTGCATTCACGGTAAGCGCTGTGTATGTCAGAAATGACCTTTACATTTCTATCTCACAAAAATGTATTTTACTTCAGCGATATAGTTGGAATAGAGATGATACAGTTGGAATAGAGAAGATACAGATGGAATAGAGACAATACAGATGGATTATAGACGATACAGATGGATTATAGAGAAGATACAGATGGATTATAGACGATACAGATGGATTATAGACGATACAGATGGAATAGAGACGATACAGATGGATTATAGACGATACAGATGGATTATAGACGATACAGATGGATTATAGACGATACAGATGGATTATAGACGATACAGATGGATTATAGACGATACAGATGGATTATAGACGATACAGATGGATTATAGACGATACAGATGGATTATAGACGATACAGATGGATTATAGACGATACAGATGGAATAGAGACGATACAGATGGATTATAGACGATACAGATGGATTATAGACGATACAGATGGAATAGAGACGATACAGATGGATTATAGACGATACAGATGGATTAAAGACGATACAGATGGATTATAGACGATACAGATGGATTATAGACGATACAGATGGATTATAGACGATACAGATGGATTATAGAGAAGATACAGATGGATTATAGACGATACAGATGGATTATAGACGATACAGATGGATTATAGACGATACAGATGGAATAGAGACGATACAGATGGATTATAGACGATACAGATGGATTATAGACGATACAGATGGATTATAGACGATACAGATGGATTATAGAGAAGATACAGATGGATTATAGACGATACAGATGGATTATAGACAATACAGATGGATTATAGACGATACAGATGGAATAGAGACGATACATATTTACATTACATTTACATTTTAGTCATTTAGCAGACGCTCTTATCCAGAGCGACTTACAGGAGCAATTAGGGTTAAGTGCCTTGCTCAAGGGCACATTAACGTCATTTAGCAGACGCTCTTAGCCAGAGCGACTCACAAATTGGTGCGTTCACCCTATAGCCAGTGGGATAACCACTTTACAATTTGGGGGGGGGGGGGGGGGGGTTAGAAGGATTACTTTATCGTATCCCAGGTATTCCTTAAAGAGGTGGGGTTTCAAATGTCTCCGGAAGGTGGTGAGTGACTCCGCTGTCCTGGCGTCGTGAGGGAGCTTGTTCCACCATTGGGGTGCCAGAGCAGCGAACAGTTTTGACTGGGCTGAGCGGGAGCTATGCTTCCGCAGAGGAAGGGGAGCCAGCAGGCCAGAGGTGGATGAACGCAATGCCCTCGTTTGGGTGTAGGGACTGATCAGAGCCTGAAGGTACAGAGGTGCCGTTCCCCTCACTGCTCCATAGGCAAGCACCATGGTCTTGTAGCGGATGCGAGCTTCAACTGGAAGCCAGTGGAGTGTGCGGAGGAGGGGGGTGACGTGAGAGAACTTGGGAAGGTTGAACACCAGACGGGCTGCGGCATTCTGGATGAGTTGTAGGGGTTTAATGGCACAGGCAGGGAGGCCAGCCAACAGCGAGTTGCAGTAGTCCAGACGGGAGATGACAAGTGCCTGGATTAGGACCTGTGCCGCTTCCTGTGTAAGGCAGGGTCGTACTCTCCGAATGTTGTAGAGCATGAACCTGCAGGAGCGGGTCACCGCCTTGATGTTGGCGGAGAACGACAGGGTGTTGTCCAGGGTCACGCCTAGGCTCTTCGCACTCTGGGAGGAGGACACAGCGGAGTTGTCAACCGTGATGGCGAGATCATGGAACGGGCAGTCCTTCCCCGGGAGGAAGAGCAGCTCCGTCTTGCCAGGGTTCAGCTTGAGGTGGTGATCCGTCATCCATACTGATATGTCTGCCAGACATGCAGAGATGCGATTCGCCACCTGGTTATCAGAAGGGGGAAAGGAGAAGATTAGTTGTGTATCGTCAGCGTAGCAATGATAGGAAAGGCCATGTGAGGATATGACAGAGCCAAGTGACTTGGTGTATAGGGAGAAAAGGAGAGGGCCTAGAACTGAGCCCTGGGGGACACCAGTGGTGAGAGCACATGGTGCGGAGACAGCTTCTCGCCACGCCACTTGGTAGGAGCGACCGGTCAGGTAGGACGCAATCCAGGAGTGAGCCGCGCCGGAGATGCCCAGCTCGGAGAGGGTGGAGAGGAGGATCTGATGGTTCACAGTATCAAAGGCAGCAGACAGGTCTAGAAGGACAAGAGCAGAGGAGAGAGAGTTAGCTTTAGCAGTGCGGAGAGTCTCCGTGACACAGAGAAGAGCAGTCTCAGTTGAATGACCAGTCCTGAAACCTGATTGGTTTGGATCAAGAAGGTCATTCTGAGAGAGATAGCAAGAGAGTTTGCTAAAGACGGCACGCTCAATAGTTTTGGAAAGAAAAGAAAGAAGGGATACTGGTCTGTAGTTGTTGACATCAGTGGGGTCGAGTGTTGGTTTTTTGAGAAGGGGAGCAACTCTCGCTCTCTTGAAGACGGAAGGGACATGGCCAGCGGTCAAGGATGAGTTGATCAGCGAGGTGAGGTAGGGGAGAAGGTCACCGGAGATGGTCTGGAGAAGGGAGGAGGGGATGGGGTCAAGCGGGCAGGTTGTTGGGCGGCCTGCAGTCACAAGTCGCAGGATTTTATCTGGAGAGAGAGGGGAGAAAGAAGTCAAAGCATAGGGTAGGGCAGTGTGAGCAGGACCAGCAGTGTCATTAGACTTAACAAACGAGGATCGGATGTCGTCAACCTTCTTTTCAAAGTGGTTGACGAAGTCATCCACAGAGAGAGAGGGGGGGGGGGGGGATTCAGGAGGGAGGAAAATGTGGCAAAGAGCTTCCTAGGGTTAGAGGCAGATGCTTGGAATTTAGAGTGGTAGAAGGTGGCCTTAGCAGCAGAAACAGATGAAGAAAATGTAGAGAGGAGGGAGTGAAAAGATGCCAGGTCGGCAGGGAGTTTAGTTTTCTTCCATTTCCGCTCCGCTGCCCGGAGCTCTGTTCTGTGAGCTCACAATGAGTCATCAAGCCACGGAGCTGGAGGGGAGGACCGAGCCGGCCGGGAGGATAGGGGACACAGAGAGTCAAAGGATGCAGAAAGGGAGGAGAGGAGGGTTGAGGAGGCAGAATCAGGAGATTGGAGGGAGAAGGATTGAGCAGAGGGAAGAGATGATAGGATGGAAGAGGAGAGAGTAGTGGGAGAGAGAGAGCGAAGGTTGCGGCGGCGCATTACCATCTGTGTAGGGGCAGAGTGAGTAGTGTGGGAGGAGAGCGAGAGAGAAAAGGAAACAAAGTAGTGGTCGGAGACATGGAGGGGAGTTGCAGTGAGATTAGTAGAGGAGCAGCATCTAGTGAAGATGAGGTCAAGCGTATTGCCTGCCTTGTGAGTAGGGGGGGACGGTGAGAGGGTGAGGTCAAAAGAGGAGAGGAGTGGAAAGAAGGAGGCAGAGAGAAATGAGTCAAATGTGGACATAGGGAGGTTGAAATCCCCCAAAACTGTGAGGGGTGAGCCATCCTCAGGGAAGGAACTTATCAAGGCGTCAAGCTCATTGATGAACTCTCCAAGGGAACCTGGAGGGCGATAGATGACAAGGATATTAAGCTTAAATGGGCTAGTGACTGTGACAGCATGGAATTCAAATGAGGAGATAGACAGATGGGTTAGGGGAAAAATTGAGAATGTCCACTTGGGAGAGATGAGGATTCCTGTACCACCACCCCTCTGACGAGATGCTCTCGGGGTATGCGAGAACACATGGTCAGACGAGGAGAGGGCAGTAGGAGTAGCAGTGTTTTCAGTGGTGATCCATGTTTCCGTCAGCGCCAGGAAGTCGAGGGACTGGAGGTTGGCATAGGCTGGGATGAAGTCAGCTTTGTTGGCAGCAGAACGGCAGTTCCAGAGGCTGCCTGCGACCTGGAACTCCACGTGGGTGGTGCGTGCAGGGACCACCAGGTTAGAGAGGCAGCAGCCACGCGGTGTGGTGCGTTTGTGTAGCCTGTGCAGAGAGGAGAGAACAGGGATAGGCAGAGGCATAGTTGACAGGCTGTAGCAAATGGCTACAAAAATGCAGAGGAGATCGGAATGAAATGAGCTAAGCATCTGGGAGAGGAGAGAGCAGGGCCTCCCTCACCAAAAACTTCTACCTCAGAAACTAAAATTGTTTCACTGAACCACCCGAACAAAAACTCTCCCAACTTCCACCTTTAGAAATCAGAATTGTTGTGAACCACAGCGGTTCAATGTTTAAAGGAATAGACTCAACCCACTTTATTCAGCTCGCTAACTATGACACCATAGCTAACTAGCAAGCTAGCATCCAATAACAATAACACACCGTTTAGCACCAACACTTGGTCACAACAAACCACCAATAGTGTGATAACACACTAAACAGATCATTCGTGTCTGTGTCAAGTTCCTTTCATGACGCAGCAATGATTAGACGTTGGCTAGCTAGGACAAGTATATTGTATTTAGCTACTACCGTACAGTTAGCTGGTCGTGTTGGGTAGCTAGCAATGGCCACTGTGTTGACTTTGTTTGAAGAACGGCTAGCTAGCTAGCTTCGTGCTACACCCGGCACACAATGGCTATTGTGTTGACTCTGACTCTGTTCGAAAAAACGGCTAGGTAGCTCGCTTCGTGCTACAGCCGGCACGGCCGAAGACACTGCCAAGACACAGTAACTACCCACAACAACCCACGATGCCTAGCTATGCAAGCTAGCAAGCTAGCATCCATTAACACTCAATTTAGCACCAATACTTGGTTACAACAAACTGCCAAGAGTGTGTTAGCACACTAAACAGATAATTCATGTCCGTGTCTAGTTCCTTTCATAACGCATAACGCAGCAAAAAATTAAACGTTGGCTAGCAGCACATTAACATTGGAAACAGCTCTCCAGCGTTGCTAAACGTTACCAGTAGCTACCCGCTAGCTAGCTAGCCTCGTGCTTCGATACTAACCTACAATTACCTACGGAAACCTACAATAACAACAATACTAACCTATAATAAATACAATACCTAACTACAGCTAACTACCTACCTACGATCTAATACATGGTTAGGCTTTACTCAACACCATATGAGAAGCTTACCTCCTGCTTACCTCAAAAAAGAGCGAACAATGGATTATACAGATGGATTATAGACGATACAGATGGATTATAGACGATACAGATGGATTATAGACGATACAGATGGATTATAGACGATACAGATGGATTATAGACGATACAGATGGAATAGAGACGATACAGATGGATTATAGAGAAGATACAGATGGATTATAGACGATACAGATGGATTATAGACGATACAGATGGATTATAGACGATACAGATGGATTATAGACATACAGATGGATTATAGACGATACAGATGGAATAGAGAAGATACAGATGGAATAGAGAAGATACAGATGGATTATAGACGATACAGATGGATTATAGACGATACAGATGGAATAGAGAAGATACAGATGGATTATAGACATACAGATGGATTATAGACGATACAGATGGAATAGAGAAGATACAGATGGAATAGAGACGTTACTTACTTTCATTACTTGTTGCTGGGAGAAGGTGAAGCAGAAATGACTCTTGCAGTCACTACCTTGTTTGTTTTAGTTTGTTGGTTTATAATGGGACAATATTAAAGGTTGTGTTTGGTTTAGTTTCTTTGTTAATCTTTTTGTCTGTTTGTTAGTTGGTCTCAGTATAAGGTAATTAATCTATACAGTAACCCCTATGTTCTGAGGGTCTGGTGGGATCCAGACTGATTATCCACTTCAGCTCAATCAGGACGACTATCAACAGATAATGTCGTGTGTGTGTGTGTGTGTGTGTGTGTGTGTGTGTGTGTGTGTGTGTGTGTGTGTGTGTGTGTGTGTGTGTGTGTGTGTGTGTGTGTGTGTGTGTGTGCGTGTGTGTGTGTGTGTGCGTGTGCGTGTGCGTGTGCGTGTGCGTGTGCGTGTGCGTGTGCGTGTGCGTGTGCGTGTGCGTGTGCGTGTGCGTGTGCGTGTGCGTGTGCGTGTGCGCGTGCGCGTGCGCGTGCGCGTGCGCGGAGGGGGAAGAAGAGCGGGAGGAGGAAGAGGAGATAAAGAAGGGGTGGAGGAGGAAGAGGAAGAGGATACACATACACATTTTGAAAATGACTGAAAAAACAAAAGTAAGAATATTAGATATTAAAACAACAAGAAGAATATTAGACATAATACTAAAGAAAACAATATACATGCATATAATATTATACAGTATTTAAAACATTTTATAATAAATATCCAATACAGAAATGTAATAATGGTCAACGTTCAGAATCTAATTCAACAAACAAAATGTAAAATGATTGGTGGTACTTTTATATTGTCTATTATTTATAATACATGGAGAAAATAGTACATTTGATGTTTCCTCCCTTAACTTGTGGCAAGCTGTGACATACTCTGCTGCCAACTCTATAACATTCCCCAAAAAACTTTAAAAAGTTTATTTATTTGATTGTTCTGTTTCTGTAGAACTTTTCATTTTGAATTTTGGGAAGGAGGCATCTCTAATTGTTATATATCAGGTGTTCTTCACTTTCTATCTCTCCTGACCCACGGTGATGACATAGTCTCTGGCCATGTTTTTTGATGGCGTCCGGTTTCATTTGCCAGGCTTTGCTCACTAATTCTGTATTTGGTTAAGGTTTGTATTTGGTTAAGTATTCCGCTGAAGTTCCATCGTTCTCTGACCTTCGACCTCACTCCACCAGTATTCCGCTGAAGTTCCATCGTTCTCTGACCTTCGACCTCACTCCACCAGTATTCCGCTGAAGTTCCATCGTTCTCTGACCTTCGACCTCACTCCACCAGTATTCCGCTGAAGTTCCATCGTTCTCTGACCTTCGACCTCACTCCACCAGTATTCCGCTGAAGTGGAGTCTCTTTGTTCGGTAGCGTTCCATCTTTCTCTGACCTTCGACCTCACTCCACCAGTATTCCGCTGAAGTGGAGTCTCTTTGTTCGGTAGCGTTCCATCTTTCTCTGACCTTCGACCTCACTCCACCAATAGTTGATGTATGCATTCTTATTACTCCCCTCCAGCTGTCTGAGTGTTTCCATTGGATCACTTGTGTTAATTTCAATCTTGCGTTGTTGGGTCAGTTTTGTTAAAGGGTCATTCTCTGGGCAGAGACTGTTGACCATAAATGCTCTGTGCTTGTATGGGGACAATGTGAATGGGGGCGTGCTTGGTCCTTAGTTTCCTGTAGTCCACAATCAGCTCCTTTATCTTGCTGACTTTAAGGGAGAGGTTGTTGTCCTGGCAACACACCGCCAGGTGTCTGACCCCCTCCCTATAGGCTGTCTCATTGTCGTCGGTGATCAGGCCCATCACCGTCGTGTCGTCTGCAAACTTAACCTGTAAAAGTGTAAGCCATTGGAGGGGGGGTTCCACTAAGCTAATACAGTGAGGGAAAAAAGTATTTGATCCCCTGCTGATTTTGTACGTTTGCCCACTGACAAAGAAATGATCAGTCTATAATTTTAATGGTAGGTTGATTTGAACAGTGAGAGACAGAATAACAAAAAAAAATCAAGAAAAACGCATGTCAAAAATGTTATAAATTGATTTGCATTTTAATGAGGGAAATAAGTATTTGACCCCCTCTCAATCAGAAAGATTTCTGGCTCCCAGGTGTCTTTTATACAGGTAACGAGCTGAGATTAGGAGCACACTCATAAAGGGAGTGCTCCTAATCTCATCTTGTTACCTGTATAAAATACACCTGTCCACAGAAGCAATCAATCAATCAGATTCCAAACTCTCAAACCATGGCCAAGACCAAAGAGCTCTCCAAGAATGTCAGGGACAAGATTGTAGACCTACACAAGGCTGGAATGGGCTACAAGACCATCGCCAAGCAGCTTGGTGAGAAGGTGACATAGACTGACCATGTGAATCCAGGTGAAAGCTATGATCCCTCATTGATGTCACTTGTTAAATCCACCTCAATCAGTGTAGATGAAGGGGAGGAGACAGGTTAAAGAAGGATGTTTAAGCCTTGAGA